>CM019073.1:66156410-66367449 GCA_009667805.1 Leptobrachium leishanense | reverse complement strand
CAAATATTTTGTAGAAATTGTGACCCCAAAATACTGCGTGCACTGGCTGTGTGACAAGACAAGAACACATCAATTCCCATATATTTTATAGAAATTGTGACCCCCAAAATACCTGCTGGCATGACAAGACACAGATCACTCTCAATTCCAATGTTTTGTATCGAAATTAGTGACCCCAAAATACTGCATGGCACTGGCTGTGTGCAAGACACAGATCACCTCATTTCCCAAATATTTTGTAGAAATTAGGCCCCAAAAAACGTTGCTGACAGTGACAAGACACAGATCACCTCAATTCACAAATATTTTGTAGAAATTAGTGACCCCAATACTGCGTGGCACTGGCTGGTGACAAGACACAGATCCCTCATTTCAAATATTTTGTAGAAATTAGGACCCTCAAAATACTGTGTGGCACTGGCGGGTGACAAGACACTTATCACCTCAATTCCAGATATTTTGTAGAAATTAGTGACCCCAAAATACTCGTGGCACTGGCTGTGAAAGACACAGATCACATCAATTTACAAATATTTTGTAGAAATTAGTGACCCAAAATACTGTGTGGCACTGGCTGTGTGACAATACACAGATCACATCATTTCCATATATTTTGTAGAAATAGTGACCCCAAAAACTTGCTGGCAGTGACAAGACACAGATCACCTCATACCCAAATATTTTGTAGAAATTAGTGACCCCCAAAATACTGCATGGCACTGGCTGTGTAACAAGACACAGCACCTCAATTCCCAAATGTTTTGTAGAATTACTGATGCCCATACTGCGTGGCACTGGCTGTGTGACAGACACAGATCACCTCAATCCCAAATATTTTGCAGAATTAGTGACCACAAAATACTGCGTGGCACTGGCTGTGTGACAAGACACAGATCACCTAAATTCCCAGATATTTTGTAGAAATTAGTGACCAAAATACTGCGTGGCACTGGCTGTGTGACAGACACAGATCACCTCAATTCCCAAATATTTTGTAGAAATTTGTGACCCCAAAATACTGCGTGGCACTTGCTGTGTGACAAGACACAGATCACCTCAATTCCCAATATTTTGTAGAAATTAGTGACCCCAAAATACTTGCTGGCAGTGACAAGACACAGATCACCTCAATTCCCATATTTTGTAGAAATTAGTGACCCCCAATACTTGCTGGCAGTGACAAGACACAGATCACCTAATTCCCAGATATTTTGTAGAAATTAGTGACCCCCAAAATACTGCGTGGCACTGGCTGTGTAACAAGACATGGATCACCTCAATTCCCAAATATTTTGTAGACATTAGTGACCCCCAAAATACTTGCTGGCAGTGACAAGACACAGATCACCTCAATTCCCAAATATTTTGTAGAAATTAGTGACCCCCAAAATACTGCGTGGCACTGGCTGTGTGACAAGACACAGATCACATCAATTTACAAATATTTTGTAGAAATTAGTGACCACAAAATACTGTGTGGCACTGGCTGTGTAACAAGACACAGATCACCTCAATTCCCAAATGTTTTGTAGAAATTACTGATGCCAAAATACTGCGTGGCACTGGCTGTGTGACAAGACACAGATCACCTCAATTCCCAATATTTTGCAGAAATTATGCCACAAAATACTGCGTGGCACTGGCTGTGTGACAAGACACAGATCACCTCAATTCCCAGATATTTTGTAGACATTAGTGACCCCCAAAAATCTTGCTGGCAGTGACAAGACACAGATCACCTCAATTCCCAAATTATGTAGAAATTATTAGTGACCCCAAAATACTGCGTGGCACTGGCTGTGTGACAAGACACAGATCACCTTAATTCCCAAATATTTTGTAGAAATTTGTGACTCCCAAAAGACTTGCTGGCAGGGACAAGACACAGAACACCTCAATTCCCAATCTTTTATAGAAATTTGTGACCCCCAAAATACCTGCTGGCAGTGACAAGACACAGATCACCTCAATTCCAAATGTTTTGTAGAAATTAGTGACCCCCAAAATACTGCAGGCACTGGCTGTGTGGCAAGACACAGATCACCTCAATTCCCAAATATTTTGTAGAAATTAGTGACCCCCCAATACTGCGTGGCACTTGCTGTGTGACAAGACACAGATCACCTCAATTCCAGATATTTTGTAGAAATTGTGACCCCAAAATACTTGGCTGGCAGTGACAAGACACAGATCACCTCAATTCCCAATATTTTGTAGAAATTAGTGACCCCCAAAATACTGCGTGGCACTGGCTGTGTGACAAGACACAACACCTCAATTCCCAATTTTATAGAAATTTGTGACCCCAAAATACCTGCTGGCAGTGACAAGACACAGATTATCTCAATTCCCAGATATTTTGTAGAAATTAGTGACCCAAAATACTCGTGGCACTGGCTGTGTAACAAGACACAGATCACTCAATTCCAAATGTTTTGTAAAATTAGTGACCCCCAAAATACTGCATGCACTGGCTGTGTGGCAAGACACAGATCACCTCAATTCCCAATATTTTGTAGAATTAGTGACCACAATACTGCGTGGCACTGGCTGTGTGACAAGACACAGATCACTCAATTCCAGATATTTTGTAGAATTAGTGACCCCCAAAATACTTGCTGGCAGTGACAAGACACAGATCACCTCAATTCCCAAATATTTTGTAGAAATTAGTGACCCCCAAAATACTTGCTGGCAGTGACAAGACACAGATCACCTAAATTCCCAGATATTTTGTAGAAATTAGTGACCCCCAAAATACTGCGTGGCACTGGCTGTGTAACAAGACATGGATCACCTCAATTCCCAAATATTTTGTAGACATTAGTGACCCCCAAAATACTTGCTGGCAGTGACAAGACACAGATCACCTCAATTCCCAAATATTTTGTAGAAATTAGTGACCCCCAAAATACTGCGTGGCACTGGCTGTGTGACAAGACACAGATCACCTCAATTCCCAGATATTTTGTAGAATTAGTGACCCCCAAAATACTTGCTGGCAGTGACAAGACACAGATCACCTCAATCCCAAATATTTTGTAGAAATTAGTGACCCCAAAATACTGCGTGGCACTGGCTGTGTGACAATACACAGATCACATCAATTCCCATATTTTTCTGAATTAGTGACCCCCAAAATACTTGCTGGCAGTGACAAGACACAGATCACCTCAATACCCAAATATTTTGTAGAAATTAGTCCCCCAAAATACTGCATGGCACTGGCTGTGTAACAAGACACAGATCACCTCAATTCCAAATGTTTTGTAGAAATTACTGATGCCCAAAATACTGCGTGCACTGGCTGTGACAAGACACAGATCACCTCAATTCCAAATATTTTGCAGAAATTAGTGACCACAAAATACTGCGTGGCACTGGCTGTGTGACAAGACACAGATCACCTCAATTCCGAATATTTTGTAGAAATTAGTGACCACAAAATACTGGTGGCACTGGCTGTGTGACAAGACACAGATCACCTCAATTCCCAGATATTTTGTAGACATTAGTGACCCCAAAATACTTGCTGGCAGTGACAAGACACAGATCACCTCAATTCCCAAATATTTTGTAGAAATTAGTGACCCCCAAATACTGCGTGGCACTGGCTGTGTGACAAGACACAGATCACCTCAATTCCCAAATATTTTTTTAGAAATTTGTGACTCCCAAATAGACTTGCTGCAGTGCGTGGACTGGCTGTGTACACAGATCACCTCAATTCCCAAATATTTTGTAGAAATTTGTGACCCCCAATATACTTGCTGGCAGGGACAAGACACAGAACACCTCAATTCCCAAATCTTTTATAGAAATTAGTGACCCAAAATACTGAGGCACTGGCTGTGTGCAAGACACAGATCCTCAATTCCCAAATATTTTGTAGAAATTAGTGACCCCTGAAATACTGCGTGGCACGGGCTGTGTGACAAGACACAGATCACCTCAATTCCCAAATATTTTGTAGAAATTTGTGACCCCCAAATACTGCATGGCACTGCTGTGTGACAAGACACAGATCACCTCAATTCCCAGATATTTTGTAAAATTAGTGACCCCAAAATACTTGCTGGCAGTGACAAGACACAGATCACCTCAATTCCCAAATATTTTGTAGAAATTAGTGACCCCAAAATACTGCGTGGCACTGGCTGTGTGACAAGACACAGAACACCTCAATTCCCAATCTTTTATGAAATTTGTGACCCCAAAATACCTGCTGGCAGTGACAAGACACAGATTATCTCAATTCCAGATATTTTGTAGAAATTAGTGACCCCAAAATACTGCTGGCACTGGCTGTGTACAAGACACAGATCACCTCAATTCCAAATGTTTTGTAGATTAGTGACCCCCAAAATACTGCATGGCACTGGCTGTGTGGCAAGACACAGATCACCTCAATTCCCAAATATTTTGTAGAAATTAGTGACCCCGAATACTGCGTGGCACTGGCTGTGTGACAAGACACAGATCACCTCAATTCCCAATATTTTGTAGAAATTTGTGACCCCCAAAATACTGGTGGCACTTGCTGTGTGACAAGACACAGATCCTCAATTCCAGATATTTTGTAGAAATTAGTGACCCCCAAAATACTTGCTGGCAGTGACAAGACACAGATCACCTCAATTCCCAATATTTTGTAGAAATTAGTGACCCCAAAATACTGCGTGGCACTGGCTGTGTGACAAGACACAGAACACTCAATTCCCAAATCTTTTATAGAAATTTGTGACCCCCAAAATACCTGCTGGCAGTGACAAGACACAGATCATCTCAATTCCCAGATATTTTGTAGAAATTAGTGACCCCCAAATACTGCGTGGCACTGGCTGTGTAACAAGACACAGATCACCTCAATTTCCAATGTTTTGTAGAAATTAGTGACCCCAAAATACTGCATGGCACTGGCTGTGTGGCAAGACACAGATCACCTCATTTCCCATATTTTGTAGAAATTAGTGACCCCAAAAACTTGCTGACAGTGACAAGACACAGATCACCTCAATTCACAAATATTTTGTAGAATTAGTGACCCCAAAATACTGCGTGGCACTGGCTGTGTGACAAGACACAGATCACCTCAATTCCCAAATATTTTGTAGAAATTAGTGACCCTCAAAATACTGTGTGGCACTGGCTGTGTGACAAGACACTATCACCTCAATTCCCAGATATTTTGTAGAAATTAGTGACCCCCAAAATACTTCGTGGCACTGGCTGTGACAAGACACAGATCACCTCAATTCCCAGATATTTTGTAGAAATTAGTGACCCCCGAAATACTGCGTGGCACTGGCTGTGTGACAAGACACAGATCACCTCAATTCCCAAATATTTTGTAGAAATTTGTGACCCCCAAATACTGCGTGGCACTTGCTGTGTGACCAGACACAGATCACCTCAATTCCCAGATATTTTGTAGAAATTAGTGACCCCAAAATACTTGCTGGCAGTGACAAGACACAGATCACCTCAATACCCAATATTTTGTAGAAATAAGTGACCCCCAATACTGCATGGCACTGGCTGTGTAACAAGACACAGATCACCTCAATTCCCAAATGTTTTGTAGAAATTAGATGCCCAAAATACTGCGTGCACTGGCTCTGTGACAAGACACAGATCACCTCAATTCCCATATTTTGTAGAAATTAGTGACCCACAACACTGCGTGGCACTGGCTGTGTGACAAGACACAGATCACCTCAATTCCCAAATATTTTGTAGAAATTAGTGACCACAAAATACTGCGTGGCACTGGCTGTGTGACAAGACACAGATCACCTCAATTCCCAGATATTTTGTAGACATTAGTGACCCCCAAAATACTTGCTGGCAGTGGACAAGACACAGATCACCTCAATTCCCAATATTTTGTAGAAATTAGTGACCCCCAAAATACTGCGTGGCACTGGCTGTGTGTCAAGACACAGATCACATCAATTCCCAAATATTTTGTAGAAATTTGTGACTCCCAAAAGACTTGCTGGCAGTGACAAGACACAGATCACCTCAATTCCCAAATATTTTGTAGAAATTTGTGACCCCCAATATACTTGCTGGCAGGGACAAGACACAGAACACCTCAATTCCCAAATCTTTTATAGAAATTTGTGACCCCCAAAATACCGGCTGGCAGTGACAAGACACAGATCATCTCAATTCCCAGATATTTTGTAGAAATTAGTGACCACAAAATACTGTGTGGCACTGGCTGTGTGACAATACACAGATCACATCAATTCCCATATATTTTGTAGAAATTAGTGACCCAAAATACTTGCTGGCATGACAAGACACAGATCACCTCAATTCCCAAATATTTTGTAGAAATTAGTGACCCCCAAATACTGCGTGGCACTGGCTGTGTGACAAGACACAGATCACCTCAATTCCCAAATATTTTGTAGAAATTAGTGACCCCCAAAATACTGCGTGGCACTGGCTGTGTGACAAGACACAGATCACCTCAATTCCCAAATATTTTGTAGAAATTAGTGACCCGAATACTGCGTGGCTCTGGCTGTGTGACAAGACACAGATCACCTCAATTCCCAAATATTTTGTAGAAATTTGTGACCCCAAAATACTGCGTGGCACTTGCTGTGTGACAAGACACAGATCACCTCAATTCCCAGATATTTTGTAGAAATTAGTGACCCCCAAAATACTTGCTGGCAGTGACAAGACACAGATCACCTCAATTCCCAAATATTTTGTAGAAATTAGTGACCCCCAAAATACTGCGTGGCACTGGCTGTGTGACAAGACACAGAACACCTCAATTCCCAAATCTTTTATAGAAATTTGTGACCCTAAAATACCTGCTGGCAGTGACAAGACACAGATCATCTCAATTCCCAGATATTTTGTAGAAATTAGTGACCCCAAAATACTGCGTGGCACTGGCTGTGTAACAAGACACAGATCACCTCAATTCCCAAATGTTTTGTAGAAATTAGTGACCCCCAAAATACTGCATGGCACTGGCTGTGTGACAAGACACAGATCACCTCAATTCCCAAATATTTTGTAGAAATTAGTGACCCCCAAAAACTTGCTGACAGTGACAAGACACAGATCACCTCAATTCACAAATATTTTGTAGAAATCAGTGACCCCCAAAATACTGCATGGCACTGGCTGTGTGACAAGACACAGATCACCTCAATTCCCAAATATTTTGTAGAAATTTGTGACTCCCAAAAGACTTGCTGGCAGGGACAAGACACAGAACACCTCAATTCCCAAATCTTTTATAGAAATTTGTGACCCCCAAAATACCTGCTGGCAGTGACAAGACACAGATCACCTCAATTCCCAAATGTTTTGTAGAAATTAGTGACCCCCAAAATACTGCATGGCACTGGCTGTGTGGCAAGACACAGATCACCTCAATTCCCAAATATTTTGTAGAAATTAGTGACCCCCAAAATACTGCGTGGCACTTGCTGTGTGACAAGACACAGATCACCTCAATTCCCAGATATTTTGTAGAAATTAGTGACCCCCAAAATACTTGCTGGCAGTGACAAGACACAGATCACCTCAATTCCCAAATATTTTGTAGAAATTAGTGACCCCCAAAATACTGCGTGGCACTGGCTGTGTGACAAGACACAGAACACCTCAATTCCCAAATCTTTTATAGAAATTTGTGACCCCAAAATACCTGCTGGCAGTGACAAGACACAGATTATCTCAATTCCCAGATATTTTGTAGAAATTAGTGACCCCAAAATACTTCGTGGCACTGGCTGTGTAACAAGACACAGATCACCTCAATTCCCAAATGTTTTGTAAAAATTAGTGACCCCCAAAATACTGCATGGCACTGGCTGTGTGGCAAGACACAGATCACCTCAATTCCCAAATATTTTGTAGAAATTAGTGACCACAAAATACTGCGTGGCACTGGCTGTGTGACAAGACACAGATCACCTCAATTCCCAGATATTTTGTAGACATTAGTGACCCCCAAAAATACTTGCTGGCAGTGACAAGACACAGATCACCTCAATTCCCAAATATTTTGTAGAAATTAGTGACCCCCAAAATACTTGCTGGCAGTGACAAGACACAGATCACCTAAATTCCCAGATATTTTGTAGAAATTAGTGACCCCCAAAATACTGCGTGGCACTGGCTGTGTAACAAGACATGGATCACCTCAATTCCCAAATATTTTGTAGACATTAGTGACCCCCAAAATACTTGCTGGCAGTGACAAGACACAGATCACCTCAATTCCCAAATATTTTGTAGAAATTAGTGACCCCCAAAATACTGCGTGGCACTGGCTGTGTGACAAGACACAGATCACCTCAATTCCCAGATATTTTGTAGACATTAGTGACCCCCAAAAATACTTGCTGGCAGTGACAAGACACAGATCACCTCAATTCCCAAATATTTTGTAGAAATTAGTGACCCCCAAAATACTGCGTGGCACTGGCTGTGTGACAATACACAGATCACATCAATTCCCATATATTTTCTAGAAATTAGTGACCCCCAAAATACTTGCTGGCAGTGACAAGACACAGATCACCTCAATACCCAAATATTTTGTAGAAATTAGTGACCCCCAAAATACTGCATGGCACTGGCTGTGTAACAAGACACAGATCACCTCAATTCCCAAATGTTTTGTAGAAATTACTGATGCCCAAAATACTGCGTGGCACTGGCTGTGTGACAAGACACAGATCACCTCAATTCCCAAATATTTTGCAGAAATTAGTGACCACAAAATACTGCGTGGCACTGGCTGTGTGACAAGACACAGATCACCTCAATTCCGAAATATTTTGTAGAAATTAGTGACCACAAAATACTGGGTGGCACTGGCTGTGTGACAAGACACAGATCACCTCAATTCCCAGATATTTTGTAGACATTAGTGACCCCCAAAAATACTTGCTGGCAGTGACAAGACACAGATCACCTCAATTCCCAAATATTTTGTAGAAATTAGTGACCCCCAAAATACTGCGTGGCACTGGCTGTGTGACAAGACACAGATCACCTCAATTCCCAAATATTTTGTAGAAATTTGTGACTCCCAAAAGACTTGCTGGCAGTGACAAGACACAGATCACCTCAATTCCCAAATATTTTGTAGAAATTTGTGACCCCCAATATACTTGCTGGCAGGGACAAGACACAGAACACCTCAATTCCCAAATCTTTTATAGAAATTAGTGACCCCCAAAATACTGCATGGCACTGGCTGTGTGGCAAGACACAGATCACCTCAATTCCCAAATATTTTGTAGAAATTAGTGACCCCTGAAATACTGCGTGGCACGGGCTGTGTGACAAGACACAGATCACCTCAATTCCCAAATATTTTGTAGAAATTTGTGACCCCCAAAATACTGCATGGCACTTGCTGTGTGACAAGACACAGATCACCTCAATTCCCAGATATTTTGTACAAATTAGTGACCCCCAAAATACTTGCTGGCAGTGACAAGACACAGATCACCTCAATTCCCAAATATTTTGTAGAAATTAGTGACCCCCAAAATACTGCGTGGCACTGGCTGTGTGACAAGACACAGAACACCTCAATTCCCAAATCTTTTATAGAAATTTGTGACCCCAAAATACCTGCTGGCAGTGACAAGACACAGATTATCTCAATTCCCAGATATTTTGTAGAAATTAGTGACCCCCAAAATACTGCGTGGCACTGGCTGTGTAACAAGACACAGATCACCTCAATTCCCAAATGTTTTGTAGAAATTAGTGACCCCCAAAATACTGCATGGCACTGGCTGTGTGGCAAGACACAGATCACCTCAATTCCCAAATATTTTGTAGAAATTAGTGACCCCCGAAATACTGCGTGGCACTGGCTGTGTGACAAGACACAGATCACCTCAATTCCCAAATATTTTGTAGAAATTTGTGACCCCCAAAATACTGCGTGGCACTTGCTGTGTGACAAGACACAGATCACCTCAATTCCCAGATATTTTGTAGAAATTAGTGACCCCCCAAAATACTTGCTGGCAGTGACAAGACACAGATCACCTCAATTCCCAAATATTTTGTAGAAATTAGTGACCCCCAAAATACTGCGTGGCACTGGCTGTGTGACAAGACACAGAACACATCAATTCCCAAATCTTTTATAGAAATTTGTGACCCCCAAAATACCTGCTGGCAGTGACAAGACACAGATCATCTCAATTCCCAGATATTTTGTAGAAATTAGTGACCCCCAAAATACTGCGTGGCACTGGCTGTGTAACAAGACACAGATCACCTCAATTCCCAAATGTTTTGTAGAAATTAGTGACCCCCAAAATACTGCATGGCACTGGCTGTGTGGCAAGACACAGATCACCTCATTTCCCAAATATTTTGTAGAAATTAGTGACCCCCAAAAACTTGCTGACAGTGACAAGACACAGATCACCTCAATTCACAAATATTTTGTAGAAATTAGTGACCCCAAAATACTGCGTGGCACTGGCTGTGTGACAAGACACAGATCACCTCAATTCCCATATATTTTGTAGAAATTAGTGACCCTCAAAATACTGTGTGGCACTGGCTGTGTGACAAGACACTTATCACCTCAATTCCCAGATATTTTGTAGAAATTAGTGACCCCCAAAATACTTCGTGGCACTGGCTGTGACAAGACACAGATCACCTCAATTCCCAGATATTTTGTAGAAATTAGTGACCCCCGAAATACTGCGTGGCACTGGCTGTGTGACAAGACACAGATCACCTCAATTCCCAAATATTTTGTAGAAATTTGTGACCCCCAAAATACTGCGTGGCACTTGCTGTGTGACAAGACACAGATCACCTCAATTCCCAGATATTTTGTAGAAATTAGTGACCCCCAAAATACTTGCTGGCAGTGACAAGACACAGATCACCTCAATACCCAAATATTTTGTAGAAATAAGTGACCCCCAAAATACTGCATGGCACTGGCTGTGTAACAAGACACAGATCACCTCAATTCCCAAATGTTTTGTAGAAATTACTGATGCCCAAAATACTGCGTGGCACTGGCTCTGTGACAAGACACAGATCACCTCAATTCCCAAATATTTTGCAGAAATTAGTGACCACAAAACACTGCGTGGCACTGGCTGTGTGACAAGACACAGATCACCTCAATTCCCAAATATTTTGTAGAAATTAGTGACCACAAAATACTGCGTGGCACTGGCTGTGTGACAAGACACAGATCACCTCAATTCCCAGATATTTTGTAGACATTAGTGACCCCCAAAAATACTTGCTGGCAGTGACAAGACACAGATCACCTCAATTCCCAAATATTTTGTAGAAATTAGTGACCCCCAAAATACTGCGTGGCACTGGCTGTGTGTCAAGACACAGATCACATCAATTCCCAAATATTTTGTAGAAATTTGTGACTCCCAAAAGACTTGCTGGCAGTGACAAGACACAGATCACCTCAATTCCCAAATATTTTGTAGAAATTTGTGACCCCCAATATACTTGCTGGCAGGGACAAGACACAGAACACCTCAATTCCCAAATCTTTTATAGAATTTGTGACCCCCAAAATACTGCTGGCAGTGACAAGACACAGATCACCTCAATTCCCAATATTTTGTAGAAATTAGTGACCACAAAATACTGTGTGGCACTGGCTGTGTGACAATACACAGATCACATCAATTCCCATATATTTTGTAGAAATTAGTGACCCCCAAAATACTTGCTGGCAGTGACAAGACACAGATCACCTCAATTCCCAAATATTTTGTAGAAATTAGTGACCCCCAAAATACTGCGTGGCACTGGCTGTGTGACAAGACACAGATCACCTCAATTCCCAAATATTTTGTAGAAATTAGTGACCCCAAAATACTGCGTGGCACTGGCTGTGTGACAAGACACAGATCACCTCAATTCCCAAATATTTTGTAGAAATTAGTGACCCCCGAAATACTGCGTGGCTCTGGCTGTGTGACAAGACACAGATCACCTCAATTCCCAAATATTTTGTAGAAATTTGTGACCCCCAAAATACTGCGTGGCACTTGCTGTGTGACAAGACACAGATCACCTCAATTCCCAGATATTTTGTAGAAATTAGTGACCCCCAAAATACTTGCTGGCAGTGACAAGACACAGATCACCTCAATTCCCAAATATTTTGTAGAAATTAGTGACCCCCAAAATACTGCGTGGCACTGGCTGTGTGACAAGACACAGAACACCTCAATTCCCAAATCTTTTATAGAAATTTGTGACCCTAAAATACCTGCTGGCAGTGACAAGACACAGATCATCTCAATTCCCAGATATTTTGTAGAAATTAGTGACCCCAAAATACTGCGTGGCACTGCTGTGTAACAAGACACAGATCACCTCAATTCCAAATGTTTTGTAGAAATTAGTGACCCCAAAATACTGCATGGCACTGGCTGTGTGACAAGACACAGATCACCTCAATTCCAAATATTTTGTAGAAATTAGTGACCCCCAAAAAACTGCTGACAGTGACAAGACACAGATCACCTCAATTCCACAAATATTTTGTAGAAATCAGTGACCCCCAAAATACTGCATGGCACTGGCTGTGTGACAAGACACAGATCACCTCAATTCCCAAATATTTTGTAGAAATTGTTACCCCCAATATACTTGCTGGCAGGGACAAGACACAAACACCTCAATTCCCAAATCTTTTGTAGATATTTGTGACCCCCAAACTACCTGCTGGCAGTGACAAGACACAGATCACCTCAATTCCCAGATATTTTGTAGAAATTAGTGACCCCCAAAATACTGCGTGGCACTGGCTATGTAACAAGACACAGATCACCTCAATTCCCAAATGTTTTGTAGAAATTAGTGACCCCCAAAATACTGCATGGCACTGGCTGTGTGGCAAGACACAGATCACCTCAATTCCCAAATATTTTGTAGAAATTAGTGACCCCCAAAAACTTGCTGACAGTGACAAGACACAGATCACCTCAATTCACAAATATTTTGTAGAAATTAGTGACCCCAAAATACTGCATGGCACTGGCTGTGTAACAAGACACAGATCACCTCAATTCCCAAAGGTTTTGTAGAAATTACTGATGCCCAAAATACTGCGTGGCACTGGCTGTGTGACAAGACACAGATCACCTCAATTCCCAAATATTTTTTAGAAATTAGTGACCACAAAATACTGCGTGGCACTGGCTGTGTGACAAGACACAGATCACCTCAATTCCCAGATATTTTGTAGACATTAGTGACCCCCCAAAATACTTGCTGGCAGTGACAAGACACAGATCACCTCAATTCCCAGATATTTTGTAGAAATTAGTGACCCCCAAAATACTGCGTGGCACTGGCTGTGTGACAAGACACAGATAACCTCAATTCCCAAATATTTTGTAGAAATTTGTGACTCCCAAAAGACTTGCTGGCAGTGACAAGACACAGATCACCTCAATTCCCAAATGTTTTGTAGAAATTTGTGACCCCCAAAATACTGCATGGCACTGGCTGTGTGACAAGACACAGATCACCTCAATTCCCAAATATTTTGTAGAAATTTGTGACCCCCAAAATATTGCGTGGCACTGCTGTGTGACAAGACACAGATCACCTCAATTCCCAAATATTTTGTAGAAATTATTGACCCTCAAAATACTGTGTTTCACTGGCTGTGTGACAAGACACAGATCACCTCAATTCCCAGATATTTTGTAGAAGTTAGTGACCCCCAAAATACTGCGTGGCACTGGCTGTGTGACAAGACATAGATCACCTCAATTCCCAGATATTTTGTAGAAATTAGTGACCCCAAAATACTGCGTGGCACTAGCTGTGTGACAAGACACAGATCACCTCAATTCCCAATTTTTTTGTAGAAATTAGTGACCCCCAAAATACTTGCTGGCAGTGACAAGACACAGATCACCTCAATTCCCAAATATTTTGTAGAAATCAGTGACCCCCAAAATACTGCGTGGCACTGGCTGTGTGACAAGACACAGATCACCTCAATTCCCAAATATTTTGTAGAAATTTGTTACCCCCAATATACTTGCTGGCAGGGACAAGACACAGAACACCTCAATTCCCAAATCTTTTGTAGATATTTGTGACCCCCAAACTACCTGCTGGCAGTGACAAGACACAGATCACCTCAATTCCCAGATATTTTGTAGAAATTAGTGACCCCCAAAATACTGCGTGGCACTGGCTATGTAACAAGACACAGATCACCTCAATTCCCAAATGTTTTGTAGAAATTAGTGACCCCCAAAATACTGCATGGCACTGGCTGTGTGGCAAGACACAGATCACCTCAATTCCCAAATATTTTGTAGAAATTAGTGACCCCCAAAAACTTGCTGACAGTGACAAGACACAGATCACCTCAATTCACAAATATTTTGTAGAAATTAGTGACCCCCAAAATACTGCGTGGCAATGGCTGTGTGACAAGACACAGATCACCTCAATTCCCAAATATTTTGTAGAAATTAGTGACCCCCAAAATACTGCGTGGCACTGGCTGTGTGACAAGACACAGATCACCTCAATTCCCAAATATTTTGTAGAAATTTGTGACCCCCAAAATACTGCGTGGCACTTGTTGTGTGACAAGACACAGATCACCTCAATTCCCAGATATTTTGTAGAAATTAGTGACCCCCAAAATACTGCGTGGCACTGGCTATGTAACAAGACACAGATCACCTCAATTCCCAAATGTTTTGTAGAAATTAGTGACCCCCAAAATACTGCATGGCACTGGCTGTGTGGCAAGACACAGATCACCTCAATTCCCAAATATTTTGTAGAAATTAGTGACCCCCAAAAACTTGCTGACAGTGACAAGACACAGATCACCTCAATTCACAAATATTTTGTAGAAATTAGTGACCCCAAAATACTGCGTGGCACTGGCTGTGTGACAAGACACAGATCACCTCAATTCCCAAATATTTTGTAGAAATTAGTGACCCTCAAAATACTGTGTGGCACTGGCTGTGTGACAAGACACTTATCACCTCAATTCCCAGATATTTTGTTGAAATTAGTGACCCCCAAAATACTTCGTGACACTGGCTGTGACAAGACACAGATCACCTCAATTCCCAGATATTTTGTAGAAATTAGTGACCCCCGAAATACTGCGTGGCACTGGCTGTGTGGCAAGACACAGATCACCTCAATTCCCAAATATTTTGTAGAAATCAGTGACCCCCAAAATACTGCATGGCACTGGCTGTGTGACAAGACACAAGTCACCTCAATTCCCAAATCTTTTGTAGAAATTTGTGACCCCCAAAATACCTGCTGGCAGTGACAAGACACAGATCACCTCAATTCCCAAATATTTTGTAGAAATTAGTGACCCCAAAATACTGCGTGGCACTGGCAGTGAGTCACAAAACACAGATCACCTCAATTCCCAAATATTTTGTAGAAATTAGTGACCCCCAAAATACTCGCTGGGACTGAGCACAAAGATTACAACAATTCCCAGATATTTGGTAGTAATGAGACCCCCCAGACCCCCCAGTAGCGTGGCAGACTGGCAGTAAGAACACACAAAAACAATCTCCTATGAAATCTCCTCTCAAATGCGTGCAGAAGCGCTGCGTGGAAACCTTATATAGTGTGCTGCGGGACTTAGCTCTGTGAGCCCATGATTGGGCACAATTTGCCCAATCAGGACTCTGAGCCGTGATTGGCATAGTGTTGAACCTGTCTTGCACCAGATCTGTTCTCAGGTGCAAGGCTGTAGCCAATTACAAGCTTCAGACCAGTGGAAAAGTGCATTGTGGTCCATTGTGGTGCATTGTGGGCGAACACGCGGCGATCACCCGGAAATGTTCGTAGTTCGCGAACAAACGAACAGCCTATGTTCGATGTTAACTCTGAACCGATCGAACTGAACAGCTCATCCCTAATGACGATGGGACGGTCTGTTCTCCCCTCCTATGGATTACACGGAGGCTGCAATAGCGGGCCTCGATTTCTACTTGCAGAAGCTGCAGGAGGGAGACGACTGTCCGGTTACTCGCGGCGACTCAAGGCACATGATGGCCGTGCTTTGGTACGGCCGGAGATCGGGAGTCCTGGAAGGGGCCGAGTCTGGGGACGCCAAGATGGTGCAGCGACGTGTGGCCCTGGACAGGGCAATGGCCCGAGGAGACAAAACCGGAAACCCGGACAGCGCACTTCCTCCGGTCAGTCAACCACAGGTGGAGTTGTCACAGTCGGATGTGCTGCCTCTGGTGGTTCCTCGACCTGCCCGGGTGGCATCCACTGAGGCTCAGGCTCCCCCTGGCACTGGCGGCAGATGCTTGAAGATGGATGTGCCCCCACCGACGACTACAACGTTTGGACTGCTTTTACCTCGATTGATGCCCTCAGTGTTGTCTTCACGAGCCGCTCCCATCCCAGCCGCCGCGAGTGCTGCCCATGCACGACCACCTCTGGGTTTCTTCGGTTTCTGGTGCCCCTTCCGTCACCTCTGCATCCGAGGTGTTCATGTATGCTAGAATCCTCTGCATTGGTCTGCCTGCAGTGGTTCTGATCCCCCTCTTGGACATGGTGTGAGGAGAACACCCCCCACCTCTGTTTCTTTTTACTTTTTTCCAATTTTTGTGCCTTTTCCCTGATGACTCTTATGTTTACTTTTTTATTTTTTCCTTTTTCAGATGAGATCCAAGGACTTTTTGCTTAATTTTGCTATTTCTGTTCTTTGTTGACTTTATTCTGCGCAGTTTCTCGATTTTTATTTCTCTTTTTCATTTTTACTTCCCTTATTGTATTTTACAGTCAAGTCCAGAAATATTGGGACATCGACACAATTCTAACATCTTTGATTCTATAAACCACCACAA
Organism: Leptobrachium leishanense; assembly: GCA_009667805.1. NCBI lineage: Eukaryota > Metazoa > Chordata > Amphibia > Anura > Megophryidae > Leptobrachium > Leptobrachium leishanense. Next base: position 66,350,560 of record CM019073.1, on the reverse strand, counting down.
TGGAGTTGGAAGGAAACAAACACAATGTGCTTTAACTGCAGACTGTCAGCTTTAATTTGAGGGTATGTATATCCAACTCAGGTGAACGGTGTAGGACTTGCAGAAGTGCCTCCCACTTGGCACTGACACTGACACCACTTGGAGGGTGTCAGTGGTGGTGTGGGGCCCCCAAAGTGCAGGGCTCAGGGCGTGAGTCCTGCTTACCCTTCCCAAAGGACAGGCAAGCCTTCTAGAGTGAGCCACGACAAAGGGCCCAAAACAAAAAACTCCAAATACTGACGCCGGATATGTGCAGTGAGGCACATATACAGATCTCCCAGCAGTCAGCTCTGGTTCGGTGGCTTCGGTACACAGGAAAATATAAAAAGTTAGACTGAACATTAGGCGAACTCATCCACATGCTTCCACAAACATTGACAATTGCCCCTATGTTAAATTCTTTATCTCGGCATTGGAGTTGTGAAATATAGCCTATTATTGATGGCAGGCACCCATTTTTTCTGAGGCACCATCTGACCTTTCATCAGCCTTACTCCCAATTGTGCACTATTTTATCATGACATATAAGGTTTTTTCAGAGAGCACTAAAGCCCGTGTCAGACGAGCACACGTGATCCGTGCTGCCGCACATTTTAACATCTGTGGTAGCATACGATTATGATCAGCACAGTCCTTACAAAATGCGCTCGTCTGACCCCAGCCCCAAATGTCGCTGACATTTCGGTGCTGTCTCGTTCCCCATGCTTTCCCTGCATTTCTGGGAATCAAAGTTCCCCACGCAGCAGTGAATTCAGCATTCACCGCAGGGTCTCCGAAATGCAGGGAAAACCTGTCGAACACCCATTGAAAACTCACCGAACACTTACCAAAAACCCACCAGAACTGCCACAAAAAACACGCGGAACACGTCGCAAAAAGCCGACGAGCCACCAATCACAGTGCAGACCAGCTGCCGGAAAAAGCCGACAAGCAGACGAACGGGGTAAAAAATAAAAACAACAATCCGATTAAAAGTGTCAAAATTGAAACGCTGTTTGCAAAAAACTACTGAACGAAAATGCCTGGAATTTACATATAAGATCCTATGAATGATAATAAAAAGGTCTGTTAAAGAAAAAAATAAGCTTTTTAAAAAAAAAGAAAAAAAATTTGCCCACAAAATTCAGAAAAACGCCTAAAAGATCTTAAAAAAACAATAAATAAAGTGACTTTTTACTGCAGATTAAAATAATAAATGGTTTATTATATATTGAATAAAAACGGTAATATTTTTAACATTGCAGCCTATGGGATTCGCCTGTATAAACCTGACGAATGAAACCACCGAACAGCAGGGCAGTTCGACAACATTTCTCTGCAGTTTGGTGTTCTCTGAATTGCTTCTCTATAGGCACTTTTGCTACCTTCGAATAGGCACCAGACATACGTGCAGGCAATTCGCCAAAATTTGGCAAACTGCCTGCTCTCTGATTAGCCGAATGGCCCCAAAATGTTACCGTATGGGGAAATTCACTGTTCCATGTCTTTTTATATACCGCCACCACCACACTCCATCTTTATTGCTCCTTCATTGCTTCCTTCCCCCCTTCTCTCAAATCAGGCATTCATCATTCACTTCTTCTCTCTCGCCTCATCCACACATAAACACACACCCTCACCCTGCACATATAAATCATATTCCCACCTTTTTTACTTATCGCGCATGCTTCTCCTTGCAGCAGGGGATGTCTCCCCCAACCCTGGGCCCCGCAGGGATATAGATCGTCACACAATCTCCAGCTCTAGAAACCCAACGAACCTCAGACACATTAACCCAACCCCCACTCCCACCTTCCACTTGGGACTCTGGAATGCTAGGTCAGTGTGTAACGTGAATAAATCTACTGCCATCCATGACTTCTTCATCTCACGCTCCCTACATCTACTGGCTTTAACCAAAACCTGGCTCTCTCCATGCGATACTGCCACACCTGCATCCCTAACACTCCAATTGAAACACTCCCCTAGACCAGGGCTTGACAAATCCCAGGAGCCAGGTCGCAATAGCGACTAGAAATTGCTTCCTGGCTCCTGAGCCTTTGTTAACCCATTCAATATAGGCACCTGGTGTGAAAAAACATCAGAGAGTGGATTTAAAATCAAAAGTTTTCTCTTCTTTTCTTGGGCACAGCGGCAGCTCCGTGTATTCCCCGCCCCCTTCCCCCAGTAGATGAGCTTCTGTCGTGAAGATTCTCCCACACCTCCTTTCCTTTGGCAATAGCCAGTCTGTGCTGAGGGGCGGTGTTATGTCTTGTCCGCTCATTCTGTGAGCAGATATGAGCAGGCTGCCTTCACTACAGCCAATCTGGCAGGCCGCCCCTCCCCCTGTATAGCCTCCTGTCTGATTCCTTGATCAGATGCTCAGAAGGGAGACAGGAAGCAACTGGACCTGTTTGTATGGGGAGGGGGAGCTGCTGGTAGTGAGTGTGAGAGAGCTGGCAGTGGGAGAGTGTCAGCTCTCCCCCACTCACACCTCTTTCCAACTGTCAGCTCTCTACCCCCCTCTGGTCCCCCTCTGCCACCCCTCTGCTCCCCCTCTGCCAGCCATCCCTCTGCTCCCCCTCTGCCAGCCATCCCTCTGCTCCCTCTCTGCCACCCCTCTGCTCCCCCTCTGCCACCCCCTGCTCCACCTCTGCCAGTCATCCCTCTGCCACCCCCTGCTCCCCCTCTGCCAGCCATCCCTATGCTCCCCCTCTGCTCCCCCTCTGCCAGCCATCCCTCTGCTCCCTCTGCCAGCCATCCCTCTGCTAGCCATCCCTCTACTCCCCCTCTGCCAGCCATCCCTCTGCTCCCCCTCTGCCAGCCATACCCTCAGCCACCATCTGCTCCCCCTCAGCCATCCTCTGCTCCCCCTCCACCCCTCTGCTCCCCCTCATCGACCCCTCTGGTCTGGCTCCTAACTTTTTTAGCTGGCTCCTGAATTCAAGGCAAATTTGTCAAGCCCTGCCCTAGACTGAGTGACAAAAAAGGTGGCAGTGTGGGGTTTTTACTCTCTCCCCACTGCGCCTTTCAGGACATTCCTCCATGCCCATCTCTTACTTTCCCCACAATTGAGGTCCATACTATTTGCCTGTCTAAGCCTCTAGCCGCTCGTATTGCTTTTATCTACCGACCCCCTGGCCAACCCCTTCCCTTCCTCAACCAGTTCTCTTCTTGGCTCCTACATTTCATGTCTTCTGATGTTCCATCCCTCTTTCTTGGGGATTTTAACATCCCTGTCGACTCGCCACAGAGCTCAGCTGCTTCACGATTTCTCTCCATTACATCCTCATTTGGCCTTATTCAGTGGTCCAACTCCCCCACCCACACAGCTGGCAACACTCTGGATCTTATCTTCTCCTACTCGTGCCCCATCTCTGACCTCACTATTACTGTACACCTCTCAATCTCTCTCACCATCATCTTCTGACTTGTGAACTCAGCTCTCCCCTCGTTCCTCCATCTGAACCCAAACTTTATCAGACTCGCAGAAATCTCCACTCTCTGGATCCACAGCAATTGTCTGCCGATATATCCGTACCGCTCTTGTCCATCCTAGATCTCTCCTGTCCTATGTGGGGACATTAGACATCCCTCTCCTGTATGTTGAATTAGCCAGGTCTCTCTGCTCTATAGCCTTCATTTACATATCACTAGACCCTTTGGTTAATGGGAAGACACACCTACTCCATTATATACACATGAACTCTCTGCAGTTCATTCTCTCTCTCTCTCTTCCTGTCCTGTGGACTGTGTCACAGTCTCCCTGCTCTCCTGGTTGATAAGTATACACACTGTGGGCTGCTGGCCCTCTAGGCCTATTTGTTATTGTTCATATTGGCTGCTTTGTAAATCTTGTACATATGTGTTATACTGTGTGTGATTTAGTATGCTGTGTGTAATTCCTAATAAATGCTTAATATAGTGGACAAACCTGTCTTGTGCAATATATATATTTGTGTTGATGAGTGGTACACCAACACCTATATTTTCAAGCGCTCAGCGACCATTTACCACATCCTACACCATCACCCATCACCCGTTACATCCGCTACACCCGCGCCATCACCCACTACAACTCTACTCTTTCCTCCACCCTTGATAAGTTGACGCCGTCAAAACCATGGTCAATGAGGCGACAAAACTTGCAACCCTGGCACAACAAATTGACCCGGCATCTCCAAAGATGTTCTAGAACTGCTGAACGCTATTGGAGAAAGACCCACTCCCACTCCAACTTTCTTCACTATAAATTTAAGCTCCAGTCCTACAGCTCTGCTCTCTTCCTAGCCAAGCAGTCATATTTTACAGCCCTCATACACACCCACTCCCGTAACCCAAAACGCCTGTTCGCCACCTTCAACTCCCTTCTCCATCCTGCTGTGGCTGTTCCTTACACTGACCTCAAAGCCGAAGACCTAGCATGCTTTTTCACAGCAAAAATTGAACAGATAAGAACTGAAATCTCCACAATGCCATCTTCACCCATGCAGAAAGATGCTAACCATGTCTATCCTCACATGTTTAACTCGTTCCCTTCAGCTACTGAAGAAGTCCTTAAACTACTATGATCCTCTCATCCCACTACCTGCCACCTCGACCCCGTTCCCTCAAATCTTGCCAAAACACTTTCTGTTTCTCTTATACCATCCTTGACCCATACCTTTTAATCTGTCTTTAACCTCTTGGGTCTTTCCTGCTCCCCTCAAACATGCCACAGTAGTCCCAATCCTAAAAAAACATCTCTGGATCCAACTACCGCCCCATTTCCCTGCTCCCTTTGCCTCCAAACTCCTCGAAAAGCTTGTGTATGCCCGTCTAATAGACTACCTCATCACCCACTCTCTCCTTGACCCTCTGCAATCTGGCTTTCGCTCACTGAACTCAACAGAAACAGCTCTTGCAAAACTGACCAATTACCTTGCAACTGCTAAATCCAATGGGTGCTACTCACTGCTGATCCTTCTTGTTCTCTCTGCCGCCTTTGATACAGTTGACCACTCAATTCTCCTTCAAACTCTTAGTGATATAGGCCTCCAAAGTACTGTTCTTTCATGGTTTGCTTCCTACCTGTCCCAACGATCGTTTAGTGTCTCATTTGCTGGAAGTACCTCCTCCCGGCAGCCTGTCTCTGTTGGGGTGCCCCAAGGGTCAGTACTGGGCCATCTACTTTTTTCAGTCTATACTGCCTCTCTTGGAAAACTGATCAGCTCCTTTGGCTTCCAGTACCACCTATACTCTGATGACACTCAAATTTACCTCTCCTCCTCTGATATCTCTCCAGGTCTCCTGGATCGAGTCACTGACTGTCTCTCCGCTGTCTCAAATTGGATGGCTTCCCGTTTCCTTAAACTCTATCTTGCCAAAACTGAAATTCTCATCATTCCTCCCTCCAAGAAGAACCCAATACCACCTATCTCTCTACGAGTTAAAGGAAGACCCATTATCCCAACAACCCAACCTCACTGCCTTGGTGTCACTTTTGACTCTGACCTAACCTTCTCTTCCCACATCCAGACAGTGACCAAATCCTGTTACTTTCAACTCAAGAATATTGCCCGTGTCCGCCCTTTCTGCTACAAGATACCGCAAAAGTGCTGGTACATGCTTTTGTCATTTCACGGCTTGTCTACTGCAACTCGCTCCTTATTGGCCTCCCCAACTTCCGTATTGCCCCTTTGCAATCTGTAATGAATGCAGGGGCCAGTCTTATTTTTCTCACTAAACGCACCTTGTGTACTTCCCCACTCTGCCGGTCCCTCCATTGGCTTCCTGTACGTTTCAGGATACAGTTTAAAATACTGATGCTCACATTCAAATCACTCAATAACTCAACCCCTCCCTACATGTCTTCGTTACTCCACAAGCACGTCCCATCTAGACAACTCCGTTCAGCAGGTGATCTCCACCTGTCATCGGTCTACACACGCACAGCCAACTCTCGCCTAGAAAAGACTTATCAAGAGCAGCACCAGTCCTGTGGAATGACTTGCCTCGCCCTATCAAACTCTCCCCTGACCTTCAGCCCTTCAATAAATCCCTCAAAACCCATCTCTTCAGATTAGCGTACCGCATCACTGATGCAACTCATCCCTCTGCTCACCTACTCACACTTGATTGAAGCCACTTCTATGGCCCCACAGTTCCCAAACCACTGGCACTAATGATCCTGCTATCTAGTAAAATTCCTCTTGTCTTCCTCAACCCCAATCCCCCTAGACTGTAAGCTCCTATGAGCAGGGCCCTCTCCACCTCTTGTTTCCATCATATGTCCGTTTATATGTTTTTCGTTCCCTTTGGTTATTGTAAAGCGCTGTGGAAACTGTTGGTGCTATATAAATGATGACAATAATAATAATAATAATAATTTCAGGGCCAGATCGGCTCTCTCTGAATAACCCCTCTAATATCTTTCTTCAATGAATTCAATATTTTTAGGGCCCTTTTCCACAGTTGTCGTTAATATATCTTATGTGGCTATATTAACTAGTTGGGCTGGAGTAAAGCACAGCCCTACTGTAAATTATGGTCTCCTATACTTTGTATAGGTTTCAATGTTAAAAATATTCCAGTTTTTATTAAATATCTATTAAACTGTTTATTCTTTTAATTTGCAGCAAAAATATATATATTTTTAGGTGTTTTTCGTGATTCTTTCGGGACTTTTTTTCCCCGATTTTGTTTCAAATAGCAGGTTCTTTTTTTCTGTAACAGACCTTTTTTTTTATTATTCATAAGACCATATATGTAATTTCCAGCTATTTTCGTGCAGTATTTTTTTTGCAAAAAGCTTGTCAAGTTCCAGTGTTTTTCTGGGGGTTTTTTTTAACCACGATCGTCGACTTGTTGGCTTTTTCCGGGTCTGGTGCAGTGGAATTTTGATGCTCTTTAAATAACCCCTTTAGGGTTAATGTTTCCACTGGTCTGAAACAAATTGCAAATGTCTTTTCTGAACTATAGACAATTTTTGTGATGAGTTCGTGTGACATATCTTTCGATTTATTAATGACTTCGCAACAATTCCAGCTAAATAATCCTTTTCAACTATGGTGTAATATTTCCAACCATAGCTAAAGGTCGCTGAATATGTGTAGTATATAAGAAATATGAAACAATACAAGAATATTTTGCCATTTCTTTAGCTTATTTTTTTCTAGTGTGTAACAAATGCAAAACAAGTTTGGGAGGAATATGGTGGGTGTAGACAGTGTGTGTCATGCCTAGCAGCTGCTCCCAGCTGTTCAATCATACACTCTGTTCAAACAGAGGGTGCTGTGTAGACATTGATGAGAGAGGGGGCTATGGGCAGATGATGTGGTGACAAGGAACTGAGGGCATGGTGACAAGGGACGGAGGTCATAGTGACTGTTGTTTGAGTTTTAGCCCCCTTTCTATGCAGAATTTGACTGGGATTATAGTCACTCTGACAAAAACAAATGATCTCTTAAAGGGCAGCTGCTGAAGAGAATACAACTCCAGCTATCCTCAGTCAAACATTTAATTAACATTATAGAAATGTTATCCCATTTTCCTTAGGTAATGGAATTGAAAGCAATATACCCAGGTAATAGAGGACAATGATTAGAATTAGACTGGTGAATAGGTAAAAAGAAATCTATACAAATGAAGTTATTGTAAGAAATATTCTTCCTGACGTAGGTTTATGGGAAAAAGTATCAAAATTACAGAGATAATTACCAGAAATGCTTTCAATTAAAGGGATAGGCAAAATTACACCTCAAATAATACAAATATCATGAGCTACTAAATGTTTATACATCTTTAAGCTAACAGGATGTATTTTTGGTGGCCATACAATTTTTTTTTTATTCTATCAGGATTTTTCAAAGAGAGCCGAATTGGACACGAAATTGCACGGAACCATGAATTTCCCCGTACAGTGCAATTTCGTGGGCAATCTACTATACGAAAATTTGTCAATTCGCCAAATATTGGTAATTTGCCAGTGAAATATGGTGATCTTCAGTGGCAGTGAACTCCCCATAGAGAAGAAATGGTTAATCTATTCACAGAATACTGAACAGCATCGAAATGTCAGTGAAATACCCTGATTTTCGATGGTTTCATTCAACAGGTTTAAACAGGTGAATACCATAGGTTTCAATGTAAAAATAAATTCCCTGTTTTTCTTAAATTATAATTCAACTGTTTATTCTTTTCATTTGCAGCAAAAAGTCTCTGTATGATTTATTTATTTAGGATTTTTTTACGCATTTTTAGTGATTTTTTTATTTTTTTTAATTTATTTATTTTTAAATAGCTTTGTTTTTTTTTCTGTTACCGACCTTTTATTATTATTAATAGAACCTCATATATTATTTCCAAGCATTTTCATGCAGTAGTTTTTTTTTAATGCCTTTTGATAGTTGCAGTGTTTTTTTTTAACCCTTGTTCAGCAGCTTGTCGGCTTTTTCTGGCAGCTGGTCGGCGGTCTGTTCGGCAGGTCATCTGTTTTTTTCCAATCGATTCAGCGGTTTTGCGGTGGATCGTCGGATGCATTCAGCATCTTTTCAGATCGATTTGGCAGATTTGTGGAGGTTTTTCAATTCATTTGGCAGGTCAATTCACCACACTTCGGGGACCCTGCAGTGAATGCTGAATTCACCTCAGGGTCGGCAAATCGAACTCGCCAAAGTGCGGCAGACGAGAGAGCACTGAAATGTCGGTGACATTTTGGTGCTCTCTGAATAACCCTGTGCCATAGTGCTCGCCATCGGCGCTGCAAAAAGGCTAACTAGGCGCCATTCCCCTTCTTCAGGAAGATTCCAGACTGGGTTTTCCTCTGCTCCAGATCCAGGCGTCCAGGAATCCACCTCACGTTTCAGTGATTCCCAGCCTCAAGTGTGGGCTGGACCTGGACCTCCTATATAATAGCACTCCACCCAAGATGGAGTGCTTCTGCATTTTCTCATTCTTCCTCACTGAAGTCCTCAGTGCCTGTGAACCTGCATGCTCAGCACACCCCTTCCAGACCGGCATCTAGATCCTACTACACCTACCCACACCCCTCTATTGTATCCCCCTGTATGACCTCTGGCTTTGGACTGTGATATACTCTTGTTACTTGCTGCCCGCCTCGACCTATGCCTAGACTCTGACTGTGATGCTGGAATACCCCTTTGAATATCGTGCTTGTTAAACTCCCTTATTTCAAGAACCCTGCCTTTTGCTCCCTCAGACTTATTGGAACCCTGCCATTACTCTTGGATTACAAATCACAAAACTCCTGGACTCTCATCACCTACAACCATAACTGCATCATTGATTTAAACCCTGTTTTTGTTCTCATCTGTCTGCTGTGAGTGTTTCCTTAGTTAACCCCTAGTTTGCCTCCCCAGTGTCCATAGTCTGTCCTGTTCCTGTAGTGTTCCTCTGTTTCTATCTTAGTCACGTTCTATACTTCAGTCAGCTCTCTTCATGCCCTGCCCTCATGCCCTGCCCTCTGTGTCTGCTTAAGTATTCTTTGTGTTCAGCCCATTTCCTGTCCTGTCCACTTTTCCTGCCCTGTATGCTGGATCAGTCCTGTTGTGTGTATTAATCTGGCCCATTCCAGTGGTGTTCGGTTACCAGTTATTATTTATTCATTGTCCAGTGTTCCCTTTTGGTTTTACTCATCCTGCTGTAATTTCCCTGTGTTTAATAAACCTTTTCTGTTTAAAACTTGAATAGCTGCCTCTATCCACATGTGTCACCGCACCTGGGCTCGACCCCCTCAACCCCAGTACACCCCAGTAGTGACACCCTGTATATGTCTATTTTGTTATTTTCACATAGCAATACACAATTAATGTGTATATTTACCATAAGTACCATAGATGATGAGGGACTCTACTCAGCATTTTATATGGAATGATTATTTACATGAATCATTTCTATTGAATTTCTCAAATTTGTGCTTGTGTGTCCCAGCAGAATATCCTGGGACATTTTAAGCTATAACACTCACTGCATTAACTCTATCTAAACTCAGATGTTTTCCAATTCCCTTCCTCCTACACATAAAAGTGCAGGAACTGGAAGTAAATATTTAATGAGCTTTTATCTGAGAGATTCAGCAGCAAGTTGAGTGGGAGGATGATGAAAGACTAAAATTGATATAGATTACCAAAAGATATGGTCTCAATGACCCTTCAATGAGTTTTAAGTGGCTTGTCATTAGAAGGCTCAAAAAAATCTGGAAATATAACTCTTTAGAGAATGAAGTAATCAAAACTATATAGAAGTATATGTTGTTATGAAAGGCAAGAAGTGATTAGGACCCTCTACCCATATTGAAATCTCCGACTTACGGCTTTATTAAAATTCAATTGGCCATTTTTCCAATCAAAATATAAAGCAAACATTTTTTTTTTAATATTGGTTGATTCAGTAGAAAACAAATTCAGCTTAAGCTGATATTTGAAAATATGGCTGGTTGGTTTGGAAATAAGTTTTGCCTGGAAAATGATGGAAAAAGCTTATTTTTGCCCAGCACGATACAGGTTTGTGCCTTTTAAACATCTACCTTAGAAAAGTCTGACACGTAAAAAAGATTTCTTACTTATTTCCTCTATTTGTCTGCCTCTAATTTCATTTATCAACACCTTTTGGCACTTGATATTCTTTTGGAAACCAGCATACCGATAACCCAAATTTAATTGCTAAAGCCAATGAAAATTATAGCCGTGACAGCTAATAATCAATCTGAATTTTTATCAGAAATCCGAAATACCGGTAAACCTGCATTTGAATCTCCCGAACTGAAATATACCTGAACATCGATGCCGGTGCCGATTCCCTCCATCGGGCTGAATTAAATGGAGCCCTGAGTTTGCAATTTGAGATTTAAGATAACCATAGGCACTTTTAAACTATTCTGGCAGTTATTCGCAATGTTAGCCTTTACTAGGACTAATGGAAGTCTATTCCTAAGGGACTTTAAAAAAAATAAGTTAGTCTTAGCATGCATTGTTAAACAAAGCACTTAACGTCTCTGCACGAGCTGGAGGATCAGTGGTCAATAGGAGCACAAATGCAAGGTACGCCTTTTCTTTAAGTAAATATTTTTCTTTCTAGTAATGGTTCTGACACTGGTGGCAGAATGATAATACAATTATTTATTTTAAAAATAATAATATATATATTTATACAAAATACACGAGAAGGGCAGCACTCAACCTTTACTACGCTTTCAGTGTGGGTGCAGACAATATGATACAACAAACCAGGAAGAGAGCACACCAAACTTGATAAAGGCTCAGATGGAGTCGAAACGTCGGATGAATATGTAAATGCTTCAATAAAGATTTTTTTATTTTTTTATTCATGAGTCCTGGAGTGCATCCTGCTTTTCGAAAATATATGCCATAGGATTGTTTTGCACCAGGCAAGTTTTTTTGAGGTCTTGTTGAGTGCTGTACCAGGTCGTTGGTCATGCCTGTCTCCTAGCTGATGAGGGTTCAACAAACCTGAAACAGCGCTGTCCTAGGAGTGGCTTTGACCAGTTGCATAACCTTATCTTTGCTACAAAGCCACAGTGTGGCATAGCATTGATTTTAGGGTTCTGTGTAATAACAGATCCAGGATGTGTAAAAGTGAGACAGAGGTCATTTGCATATCTTACCCAGAATTCCTTGCTGCATATGGGGAATGTGGCACAAGAGCTCTGGGATGCAATTCTTTGAATTGCTATGATGTGCAAGTGGCTTCTGCAATATTTAAACACACTTATGATAGTGTGGAGGCTTTTTGTCTCACTTTTAGTCCTTCACCACAACCCTTATAGACACTTACTTACCTATGGTCCAAACATCCACTGCAACTGGTCATGCCTGTCTCCTAGCTGATGAGGGTTCAACAAACCTGAAACAGCGCTGTCCTAGGAGTGGCTTTGACCAGTTGCATAACCTTATCTTTGCTACAAAGCCACAGTGTGGCATAGCATTGATTTTAGGGTTCTGTGTAATAACAGATCCAGGATGTGTAAAAGTGAGACAGAGGTCATTTGCATATCTTACCAGAATTCCTTGCTGCATATGGGGAATGTGGCACAAGAGCTCTGGGATGCAATTCTTTGAATTGCTATGATGTGCAAGTGGCTTCTGCAATATTTAAACACACTTATGATAGTGTGGAGGCTTTTTGTCTCACTTTTAGTCCTTCACCACAACCCTTATAGACACTTACTTACCTATGGTCCAAACATCCACTGCAACTGGTCATGCCTGTCTCCTAGCTAATGAGGGTTCAACAAACCTGAAACAGCGCTGTCCTAGGAGTGGCTTTGACCAGTTGCATAACCTTATCTTTGCTACAAAGCCACAGTGTGGCATAGCATTGATTTTAGGGTTCTGTGTAATAACAGATCCAGGATGTGTAAAAGTGAGACAGAGGTCATTTGCATATCTTACCCAGAATTCCTTGCTGCATATGGGGAATGTGGCACAAGAGCTCTGGGATGCAATTCTTTGAATTGCTATGATGTGCAAGTGGCTTCTGCAATATTTAAACACACTATATATATATATATATATATATATATAAAAAGTGTGTTTAAATATTGCAGAAGCCACTTGCACATCACAGCAATTCAATGAATTGCATCCCAGAGCTCCTGTGCCACATTCCCCATATGCAGCAAGGAACTCTGGGTAGGATATGCAAATGACCTCAGTCTCACTTTTATGCATCCTGGATCTGTTATTACACAGAACCCTAAAATCAATGCTATGCCACACCGTGGCTTTGTAGCAGATATAAGGTTTATGCAAGTGGTCAAAACCACTCCTAGGACAGCGCTGTTTTGGGTTTGTTGAACCCTTATATATATATATATATATCCTGGCTAGGATCCCAGCAACAACCTTTGCAGTTTTCAATTGAAAGTAGCAAATTGGAAGAGACCCCAATGTTTTCTCAAATTCTTTGCAATCTTCTCCCCTTGGAGACTATGTTGGACAAGTAAAAAGATTCTTCTGTTTGACAAGGGGGATTTTGCTTTAATCGGATGATGGTAACGATCCGTGGCTTTGTTCAGTGCTATGTCCAACTGAGTTTTTTTACAGCCCCTATCCAAGAATCTATCATACATTTCCTGTAGTTGTGTGGAACGAAGTTCTGGACTACTATTGTATCTTAAAACTTGAAGGAATTGTGAAATAGGTAACGAATTCTTCAAATGGTATGGATGATAACTATCCGCCTTTAGTAATGTGTTTCTATTGGTTTCCTTCGGATATAAGGTATGTCCCAGACTATTACCTGTGCGGAAGATTTTTACATCTAAAAATTATACTGAATAAGTATCACAGGTTGCTGTTACCATAACTGGGGTGTCTAATTTGTTGATTGTTTCAATCATATCATTGAAGAACTCCTCATCTCCATCCCAAATCAAACAAATGTCTTCCACAAATCTACAGAAAAATAGCAATATAGCCTATGGATTTTTCAGGATATATTGTTGTTCGAAAGAGTACATGTAAGTATTAGCATATGCTGGTGCCATGCCGGCTCCCATCGCCATACCCGAGAGTTGTATGTAGAAGTTTTTCTCAAACCTGAAATAGTTATTTTCCAGCGTAATAGCTAATAATTGTAATAAGAATTCAATGGGCGGACCCTGAAAGTATTGGGACTCTTCCAAAGATTGCTTGAAGCATTGTATGTCCTGCTGATGCGGAATAATCGTATACAGGCTTTTTACATCCATACTGGCTAACAACCATGGGGAATCAGGAAGTTGTAGTGCTTGTCTCCTTGCCAAAAAGTCCAGAGTGTCTTTAATACATGTTGGTAAGTTGGAAATTGTAGTTTTCAGGAAGAGAGCACACCAAACTTGATAAAGGCTCAGATGGAGCCGAAACGTCGGACGAATATGTAAACGCTTCAATAAAGATTTTTTTTATTTTTCTATTCATGAGTCCTGGAGTGCAACCTGCATTGCGAAAATATATACCATAGGAATGTTTTGCACCAGGCAAGTTTTTTTGAGGTCGTTTGGTGTATATACAGTTGTATTCAAAATTATTCAACCCCCAATGCTGTAAAGGGTTTAAGGAATTTAGTGTACATTTGTAATTGTATTCAGAATTAAATACTACAAGGACCTTTTTAAAGAACCATATGCAACTAAAATGACATCAATTGGTTTTGTAATACAGTAGTAAATGTTTCTTTTGTGAATTCTTCATTGACACAATTATTCAACCCCTTAAAGACTACCACTCTGAAGAACAGACGTTCATTCAAGTGTTTTCAATCAGGTATTGAAAACACCTGTGGATGTCACGGAGCAGCAATAAAGCATAATAAGCACCAATTAGGCAGCTTTAAAATGACTGTGATACTCAGCTCCTTCTAGACATTTACTGGTGTGGTTACAAACATGGTGAAGTCAAGAGAATGGTCCAGGAAGACAAGAGAAGAGGTGATTACTCTTCACAGGAAGGGCAATGGCTATAAGAAGATTGCAAAGATGTTAAACATACCAAGAGAGACCATAGGAAGCATCATTCGCAAATTCAAGGCAAAGGGCACTGTTGAAACGCTACCTGGTCATGGCAGAAAGAAGATGCTGACTTCGACTGCTGTGCGCTACCTGAAGTGTAGAGTGGAGAAAAGTCCCTGTGTGACTGCTGAGGAACTGAGAAAAGATTTGTCCGATGTGGGTACTGAAGTTTCAGCTCCGACAATACAGCGCACACTGCGTAATGAAGGCCTCCATGTCAGAACTCCCAGGCGCACCCTTGCTGTCTCCAAAGAATAAGAAGAGTCGACTGCAGTATGCCAAAAGTCATGTGGACAAACCACAGAAGTTTTGGGATAGTGTTCTGTGGACTGATGAAACAAAATTAGAACTGTTTGGGCCCATGGATCAACGCTATGTTTGGAGGAGGAAGAACAAGGCCTATGAAGAAAAGAACACCTTGCCTACTGTGAAGTATGGTGGGGGGTCAATCATGCTTTGGGACTGTTTTGCTTCTGCAGGTACAGGGAAGCTTCAGCGTGTGCAAGGTACCATGAATTCTCTTCAGTACCAGGAGATATTGGATGACAATGTGATGCAGTCCGTCACAAACCTGAGGCTTGGGAGACGTTGGACCTTTCAACAGGACAATGATCCCAAGCATACCTCCAAGTCCACTAGAGCATGGTTGCAGATTAAAGGCTGGAACATTTTGGAGTGGCCATCGCAGTCACCTGACTTAAATCCGATTGAGAACCTCTGGTGGGACTTAAAGAAAGCAGTTGCAGTGCGCAAGCCTAAGAATGTGACTGAACTGGAGGCTTTTGCCCATGACGAATGGGCGAAGATACCCGTAGATCGCTGCAAGACACTTGTGTCAAGCTATGCTTCACGTTTAAAAGCTGTTATAACTGTAAAAGGATGTTGTACTAAGTACTAAGATTGAATGTCACTTGGGGTTGAATAAAACTGATAATGATGTGAGTACAGAAAAGACATTTGTGGTTATTTCATTATAAATGTTATGTTATATTTGTCTGACCTACACGTGCCTCTTTGATTTATTTGTAAGCAAGATGACTGAATGATCAAAATCAATGTCAAACTGGCCAAAACACTCAATTTCAGTGGGGGTTGAATAATTTTGAACACAACTGTATATATATATATATATATATATATATAATATATATATATATATTCATTGCTAATATCATGATTATCCATTATTGGTGAATGTTCCACCTATTGGTAAATTCCACCTATATAAACAGTTGCACCTATACCTGAAACTGTTTCTCTTGTAGCATAGTTCCATTCAGGGCCACCATCAGGGCATTACACCCCATGCTGTGGTTAGGGGCCCGCCAGCAGGGGGGGCCCGCCGTTGGCAGGGTCCTTCCCTGATCTTGGAACACGCAGAGCCTCAGCTGATGGCCCGGGCCCTGCAGTCTAATTGATGTCCCCCTTCCTCCTATCCCTGGTGGCACTGGGAGTACACTGCGATCTGTGCTTTCACTGAGCACAGAGCATTTCTTCCACACAGAGCAGGCTGCGCTTTGATGACGTTTCAGAGCACCGGCTATCAGTGGGGACAGAGGTCAGTGAGGTCCTAGAAGGGCGTTACACTTCTCCGGTCTTGATTTTCCACTAGAGAAAAGGCAGCAATCCCTGCAAATCTTTTTTCACACATTTTTACAGGTGGGCTGGGGACTTCACAGGGATTTCTGCATGTTATTTTCTGGAAATATCACCTGGAAACTAGAGATGTGGGGTTACTGGTGGTGTATCGCCCTTGCAGAACCTTACTCAGCAGTGTGGGAGCAGAGGGTAGCAGCAGTGTGTGAATGAAAGAGCCCAGTGATTATATACCAAGTCATGGAGGCTTCATATTATGCTGAACTCTTCTTTACTATACCAACTGTCATGCCCGGATACCAGGGTGGCACCGGTAAGTGGGGGGTATGAACCCAGTATGCAGTTTCCTGCAGAGATGACCAGATGGGTAAGGTTAGGAAGGGGATGACAGATGGAAACTGACCGGATGAATTCTGCAGGATGGTGGGAAGCGTGATGGAAACAAATGCAGGAACCAGGAAAACAAGATGAACAAATAGGTTTTTGCAGAGCAGCAGGTAACAGAACTTCTCTCATTGAACACAAGAGCTGTAATGAACCAGCAATTGGTCAGTGTGGGGTGGAGTATTTTATTTTGTGTGTGTGTGTGGTGTGACGTGCTGTCAGGGTGGCACCTGGCATACGCCGTGGTGGGACCCAATTGCTGGGGATTTGAGCCCTTTAGGCAGGAATGTACAGACTGTACCTTAGAATAGGCTGGTTGGTAGCAGTCCATAGCGCGGTACAAATGGGATTACGAGGTAGAATGGTCTGGACGGTCCGAGGGTCGAATAGGCGGGCAGCAAAGATGCAAGGTCGAGGGTAAATCAGGGTCTGGTACACAATTATCAACTGGAACATACAACAGGTCTCTATAGCACAAGGTTTTGACTTGCAATGAGAAGTCAAGTTGCAGGAGTGGGAGTTTCTCTTTTATTAGACAGGGGGGTGTGGTGTGTGTTGGTGTTTTTACGTTTCACTTGGAATTTAACCCATATAGGTGCTGGACAGGACTGAAACAGCACTTTTCCTGTATGCGTACATGCAGGGCAGGTTCTTGCTCACATACAGGTACAGATCCCTGACACGTGCTTTTGTGTTAACTGTTTAATTGCTGGTTGCAGGATGTAGGATGCAGGTTACAGGGCAGGAACAATGCAGGGAATGCACCACCAGAGTGGGTGTCAGGATGGTTGCAGCCATGGGCATGACACAACAGCAGCAAAGAAATGTACACATAAAGTTTTTTTAAATTGATAAAAAGAAAAAGTTTCACATATAGAGTTAACAGTGGAACCAATCACGAGGACAGTCCAACTTGGGCCAATCACCATCCACCATCGGGTATATAATCAATCAACTGCGCCACTTTCAACCTCTTTTCTTTGCTGCCATACAGCTAAGTACTCTCTTATTGTTATTGGATATATATTTAGTCTATAATTATATAAAATATTTTCCTATTTTATTTTCTCTTCGGCGCAATTTACCGCCTGTGTGTCTCCTCGCTGCCAGGTCGTATCCTTGGTAGTGTGGGAGGGTGCCACGGGCGTGTGAGCGCGTCGTTAGGGTGTGGGAGTCATTTTCCCTGACTGTTTTTGTTGGGTGACTCATTGTGTTTCCTTGTTCCCGGCGTATTTGGCATAGTAACGTTGGGTGCTGCCGCAACAGCTTGCAACTAGCAGCCATTTCCATTTTAATTAAGGGGCGCAGTTTAGCTCCATTTTGTAGGGCGGCATTTTTTCACCTCACGCCTCCTTCATCTCACAGCTGAATACTGCGAGCTGAGGAACCCTAGTTACAGTGTTGCAGATCAATATATTGTATACATATTGCCACTGTAATGTCAAATAGAGAAATTTCCATGGCTGCTACTCAGAACTCCGCTTCAGCAGAAGTAATATCAGCCATTGCCCTAATGACCTCCAAATTTGATAACACACTTTTAAAGGTGTTAACTGCACAAAGAGCTAATAACTCTATTGATGATATTAATAGGGATGAGCCGAACACCCCCGAGTTCGGTTCGCGCTCGATCTTTCCAAATGTTCGGATTCGAACTCGAACTCAAACTCAATACAAGTCAATGGGGCTGAAAGTTCGATTTTTAGAGTGCCCTCCAAGAAGGCATATATGCTAGATATTTGCCATAAAAGGTGTATGGGGGTCTGGGTAGTGCCCTGGGGGATAGGAAACAAGGACAAAAAGTAAAAAAAAAACACGTTTTTAAAGGGACAGTGAGTTTTCCATGAAATAAGGGTTAAAAATAAAAACGAAAAATTCCTTCAAATATCGTGCCTAGGAGGTCCCCATAACCTGCCCATGAAGTGGTGGATTTCTAGGATGTATAGAAACACTTAAAAACAAAAAAATTACATTTCATATGACGGTAAATGCTTTTCCTTTTAATCTATCCATAAACAACTGCTTGGGGCGGCAGTCTGTATGAAAAGAGGAGACATTTTCGGACACGCAGAAAAAGTTTAGTGATTTTTTGGCTAAATTATTGTGAAACTTATGCAGGCTTTGGATGAAAGTAACAATAGGTGCTTTAAAATTGGGCCTTTAGCGTCGGCAACAGTGCCGTCACACAGTAACCCCTCTGAGGATATGAATCTGATACAGGCGTCAGTGGCAGTGCACCCAAATATTGTGCCTTTGGTGCCAGGCCAACAAGTGCCATCATACAGTAACCCCTCTGTAGTATTGTGGAAGAACGCAGGGGTGGACCTTGTGGTCCTATATTAAAAAAGATATGAATCTTGTCAAGGCGTCAGCAAGTACAATCATACAGTAACCCCTCTGTGGTATTGTGGAAGAATGTAGGGTGGACCATGTGGTCCTATATTGAAAAGATATGCATCTGGTAAAGGCGTCAGTGCACCCAGATATTGTGCTTTTGGTGCCAGGCCAGCAAGTACTAGGCTTGTGCACCGATTTTTTTTTCGGTTCGATTTTTCGGATTTTTCAACTTTTCGATTCGGCTCGTTTCGACCGATTTCTGTTTCGATTCGGTTCGGCTCGATTCGTTTTTCGTGTACTTTTTTTTCGGAATATCGACCATTTTTCGGATTTTCATGTCATTTAGCTCGTTTTTTGTATCGACTTTTCGTGATTTCGGAAATTTTCGTTTTTCGGAATCGTACAGGTTTTCGGAATTTCGACCATTTTTCGTATTTTCATTTTTCGGAAAGTCTGTTCTCCTCGTTTCCAAGCAATAAATTTCGATTTGACACATTTTAAGTCCATTCGAAAATTCCAAAAATATTTAGTTTCGGCTCGGAAAACTTTTCGGATCTGCCATTTTCGGATCTAAAAATTTTCGGAAATTCGGCCGCATCCGAAAACACGAATCGGGAAATTTCGTGAAAGTTCCGAA
Organism: Leptobrachium leishanense; assembly: GCA_009667805.1. NCBI lineage: Eukaryota > Metazoa > Chordata > Amphibia > Anura > Megophryidae > Leptobrachium > Leptobrachium leishanense. The sequence continues at coordinate 66,331,079 of CM019073.1, read as the reverse complement.
ATTCCGAAACGCACATCCCTAGCAAGTACTATCATACAGTAACCCCTCTGTGGTATTGTGGAAGAATGCAGGGGTGGACCATGTGGTCCTATATTGAAAGATATGAATCTGGTAATGGGCGTCAGTGCACCCAGATATTGTGCCTCTGGTGCCAGACTGCCAGGCTAGCAAGTACAATCATACAGTAACCCCTCTGTGGTATTGTGGAAGAACGCAGGGGTGGACCTTGCGGTCGTATATTAAAAAAGATATGAATCTGGTCGAGGCGTCAGTGCACCCAGATATTGTGCCTCTGGTGCCAGACTGCCAGGCCAGCAAGTACAATCATACAGTAACCCCTCTGTGGTATTGTGGAAGAATGCAGGGGTGGACCATGTGGTCCTATATTATTATTATTCTTTATTTATAAAGCGCCAGCATATTCCGCAGCGCTGTACAATAGGCACAGTATAGACAGGGTTACAATACATTGAACAACATTTGACAAACAGTACAGGAGGAGATGAGGGCCCTATTCCCGTAGGAACTCACAATCTGGGAGAGTTGGGGTTGGAAACAGGAGGAGAGGACTGTAAGGTGAGAGTGATTGCGTCAGTGAGTTGGGTGGTAGGCTTCCCTAAATAGGAACGTTTTAAGGGAGTGTTTGAAGGACGAGAAGTTAGGGGAAAGTCTGACAGTACGTGGGAGAGCGTTCCAGAGAGTGGGGGCTGCGTGTGAGAAATCCTGCAGTCTATCATGGGAAGAGGTGATGCGGGGAGAAGCTAGGTGCAGGTCACTGTTTGACCTTAGGGAGCGGGCTGGGGTGTATTTGGTGATTAGTGAGGACAGGTAGTGGGGAGCTGAGTTAGTGAGGGTTTTGTAGGTAAGGATAAGGATTTTGAACTTAATTCTGCAGTGGATGGGGAGCCAGTGAAGGGACTCTCAGAGGGGAGCGGCAGAGACAGAGCGGCGGGTGAGGTGAATTAGCCTGGCGGAGGCGTTCAGGATGGATTGTAGGGGGGAGAGGCGGGACAGAGGGAGGCCAGATAAGAGATTATTGCAATAGTCGAGTCGGGAGATTACCAGGGCGTGTATGAGTTGTTTTGTGGTGACAGCGGTAAGATATGGCCGAATTCTGGAAATATTACGCAGTTGGTATTGGCAGGAGGAGGAAAGAGACTTGATGTGGGGGATGAAGGAAAGAGCAGAAGTCAAGTGTAACTCCAAGAGAGCGAACTTGGTTTGATGGGGAGATGGTGATACCCTCCACTGTGATAGAGAAGTCAGGAGGTGGGGAGGCATTGGAGGGAGGAATAAGTAGGAGTTCAGTCTTTGACATGTTGATCTTTAGGTGGTGGGAGGCCATCCAGGAGGAGATGCCAGATAAACAGTCACTGACTTTTGAAAGGACAGGGGGAGAGAGATCAGGGGTAGAGAGGTAGATCTGAGTGTAATCAGCGTAGAGGTGGTAATTAAAGCCAAAGCTGTTGATGATTTTGCCCAGGGAGGAGGTGTAGATGGAAAAGAGCAGAGGACCAAGGACAGAGCCTTGAGGTACACCAACATATTGAAAAGATATGCATCTGGTAAAGGAGTCAGTGCACCCAGATATTGTGCTTTTGGTGCCAGGCCAGCAAGTACTATCATACAGTAACCCCTCTGTGGTATTGTGGAAGAATGCAGGGGTGGACCATGTGGTCTTATATTGAAAAGATATGAATCTGGTCAAGGCGTCAGTGCACCCAGATATTGTGCCTCTGGTGCCAGACTGCCAGGCCAGCAAGTACAATCATACAGTAACCCCTCTGTGGTATTGTGGAAGAGTGCAGGGTTGGACCCTGCGGTTCAAAAAATTTAAATGATATAAATCTGGTACAGGCATCAGTGCAGCCAAATATTGTGCCTTTCATGGCAGCAAGTGCATTCACACCGTAACCCTTTTGTGGTATTGTGGAAGAGTTCAGTGCTGGAGGTTTTGTGAACGCAGAAGACATCCCCGATCTATTCCGTTACGTCAGCATCAGGGGGTTGATAGCTGCTGATCCAGGACTGATTCATTTTTATAAATGTCAGCCGGTCTACAGAGTCGGTGGACAGACGCACTCTTTTGTCTGTGACAAAACCTCCAGCGGCACTGAACGTCCTTTCAGAAAGCACGCTGGATGAAGGGCAACCTAGTAGCTGCATAACATATTGGCTAAGTTCTGGCCAGTGATCCAATCTCAACACCCAGTAAGCCAGTGGATCATCTGCTGGAAAGGTATCCAGGTTTGCCCTTGCCCCTAGGTAGTCCTGCACCATATGGTGAAGACGCTGGCAATGGGTGCCTACATTTGACATCCCTGGGCGTCATGGACTAAAAAAATTTATCAGTCAAGCGGCCCTGGCCTTCACCACTATTCCTCTGATCATCCGCAGCCTCAGAAGCACGTGTGTCATCACTTGGTAACCTACCAGTGCCTGAAAAGGTGTTACACATGTGTCGCTTTAGAGCGACACCCCTATCTCCTCGTCACTGGAGGCAACTTGGCAGTATGCAGCAGCTGCTGGGGCAACATGAGCGCCAGTTATTTGTGTGTCATCACTGGCACCCCCTTCCTCTAGGTTGATTATACTTGAATGATCATGGGTGATTTTTGCCATAAATTATCATATTTTAATACTAACTGATTGACATACCAAAGAAGGACCAATAGGGGCAGTGTGTAGGCTGTTGGCACTGTGGGGCTAGCTGTGATGTCATTAAGCCAGCCTACTTTAGAGAAGTCTTTTCCTATTGGTAGAGGAGGGTTTGTCTACTGGTGACTCCCACTGGGAATAAAAGGGGGACTTCCACCAAGAGTTAGGTCTCTTTCTCTTTGGCCTGATACCTGAGACTGACCAGACCATGTGAAGTTTTCTGCAGCCCCCAGCTTGGGGCGTAGTAAGCATGCTTTTAGTTCATTGCTGTATTGTTTAAGTATTGTTGTTTAGTTTAATGTACTGTGAAGTATTGTTGTTTAGTTTAATGTACTGTGCCATGACTGTGTGTATATGTTAGTTTTTCTGTAGTTACTGTAAAGCAAATGATATAAACTGTGAATATAGATTGCCAAGTAAATTGTCATTCATATTGCACCGGTTTCTGTGTGGTTTTTCTTATATATATTCGACCATATTACCCACAAGATATAAATGTTATTGTTGCAACTTAGGGCTTTAATTATTGCATATTAATTCAATAATTAATGATGCATTTAATGCCCAAAACGAAACAATACTCCCTTCCTCAACCTCAGAGATTTAATCAGAGCACTGTACTTGCTGCGCATCCTCAAGCAGCATGTCACTCTTATTGTAGTCAAGCAATTCAGCTGACTCCTCCGTGTGTGATAGCGAGGCTACAGCAGGAGTAGCTGTGGACATGGAGGCTGCATTAGATGCTTTGGCAGCTGAGGTGGACTGTAAAGCACTACAAGCCTGGCTGTCAGAGGACTCGGAGGATGAGGATGGCCTGGTTAGCCAATCCACCAAGTCCTCTGTATGTTGCTGCTGCTTAAGAAGACGGCCAGCACCAGTTAGAAAGGACAAGCGTGCCCCTGCAGAGGATGCACCACGTCCACCACGACCAGAGGCACAGCCTCCCGACACAGGGGCCGCTTGCCCTCTTATCCGTGTCTGGGAGCGTCTGCCTGTCCTTTTTGTTCTTTCAGACATGGTGAGTGATATATAGATTAAATATATACAGAACTCTGATTCAACTCCGGTTTAAAGATTAAAGATTTACAAAACTCTGGTATAAATCAGTGAGACACCCTGATAGCTGGCAGCCAGTGACAAGACACAGATTACAATTCCCAGAAACCTCCTATAAATCAGTGAGACCCCATGCTGGGTGGCAGTGAAACCTCCTATAAATCAGTGAGACCCCTTGATGGGTGGCAATGAGAAGCCACAGATTACAAATCTGAGAAACCTTTTATAAATCAGTGAGACCCCTTGATGGGTGGCAGTGAAACCTCCTATAAATAAGTGAGACCCCTTGATGGGTGGCAGTGAAACCTCCTATAAATCAGTGAGACCCCTTGATGGGTGTCAGTGAGAAGCCACAGATTACAAATCTCTGAAACCTCTTATAAATCAGTGAGACCTCTTGATGGGTGGCAGTGAAACCTCTTATAAATCAGGAGACCCCTTGATGGGTGGCAGTGAGAAGCCACAGATTACAAATCTCAGAAACCTCTTATAAATCAGTGAGACCCCCTGATGGGTGGCAGCCAGTGAGAACACACGTATTATAACAATTCCCAAATATTTTGTAGAAATTAGTGAGCCCCAAAATACGTTTATGAAAACAACAAAACAATTTTATTAAGGACAATAATGTAAACAATCTACACAAAAATAAATAAACAGAATATATAAAAAACACACAAATAGGATAATGATTATACGTTCTGGTATATCACAAAAAGAGGTAGAAATATCGGCGTAGCAAATGTCCTGTTAGGACCTCAATTAATTGGACCACCTTAGCAACATATAGGCAATTAAGGTTAGATCCCCAAAATAAGTAGTACAAAACAAAATATGTAGCTATACTGAGTATATACAGTTGTGTTCAAAATTATTCAACCCCCACTGAAATTGAGTGTTTTGGCCAGTTTGACATTGATTTTGATCATTCAGTCATCTTGCTTACAATTAAATCAAAGAGGCACGTGTAGGTCAGACAAATATAACATAACATTTATAATGAAATAACCACAAATGTCTTTTCTGTGCTCACATCATTATCAGTTTTATTCAACCCCAAGTGACATTCAATCTTAGTACTTAGTACAACAGTTTTTACAGTTATAACAGCTTTTAAACATGAAGCATAGCTTGACACAAGTGTCTTGCAGCGATCTACGGGTATCTTCGCCCATTCGTCATGGGCAAAAGCCTCCAGTTCAGTCACATTCTTAGGCTTGCGCACTGCAACTGCTTTCTTTAAGACCCACCAGAGGTTCTCAATCAGATTTAAGTCAGGTGACTGCGATGGCCACTCCAAAATGTTCCAGCCTTTAATCTGCAACCATGCTCTAGTGGACTTGGAGGTATGCTTGGGATCATTGTCCTGTTGAAAGGTCCAACGTCTCCCAAGCCTCAGGTTTGTGACGGACTGCATCACATTGTCATCCAATATCTCCTCGTACTGAAGAGAATTCATGGTACCTTGCACACGCTGAAGCTTCCCTGTACCTGCAGAAGCAAAACAGCCCCAAAGCATGATTGACCCCCCACCATGCTTCACAGTAGGCAAGGTGTTCTTTTCGTCATAGGCCTTGTTCTTCCTCCTCCAAACATAGCGTTGATCCATGGGCCCAAACAGTTCTAATTTTGTTTCATCAGTCCACAGAACACTATCCCAAAACTTCTGTGGTTTGTCCACATGACTTTTGGCATACAGCATTCGACTCTTCTTATTCTTTGGAGACAACAAGGGGGTGGTGCGCCTGGGAGTTCTGGCATGGAGGCCTTCATTACGCAGTGTGCGCCGTATTGTCTGAGCTGAAACTTCAGTACCCACATCTGACAAATCTTTTCTCAGTTCCTCAGCAGTCACACGGGGACTTTTCTCCACTCTACGCTTCAGGTAGCGCACAGCAGTCGAAGTCAGCATCTTCTTTCTGCCACGACCAGGTAGCGTTTCAACAGTGCCCTTTGCCTTGAATTTGCGAATGATGCTTCCTATGGTCTCTCTTGGTATGTTTAACATCTTTGCAATCTTCTTATAGCCATTGCCCTTCCTGTGAAGAGTAATCACCTCTTCTCTTGTCTTCCTGGACCATTCTCTTGACTTCACCATGTTGTAACCACACCAGTAAATGTCTAGAAGGAGCTGAGTATCACAGTCATTTTAAAGCTGCCTAATTGGTGCTTATTATGCTTTATTGCTGCTCCGTGACATCCACAGGTGTTTTCAATACCTGATTGAAACACTTGAATGAACCTCTGTTCTTCAGAGTGGTAGTCTTTAAGGGGTTGAATAAATTTGTCAATGAAGAATTCACAAAAGAAACATTTACTACTGTATTACAAAACCAATTGATGTCATTTTAGTTGCATATGGTTCTTTAAAAAGTCCTTGTAGGGGGGCGTGGCCGACTGCCGAGCATGGTGGACGTGCTTTAATTCAGCTCCTGCTCCAGCAAGTGATTTAAAGTGGACATCGCACTCATACAGACCCCAAAACTTGCTACACATACTGGGAACTTGAAGTCATCGGGATGGCTACCGCTAAAACTAAGAAAACCGCAGGGAAACAGGAGTTTTTTACTCCCCGGCCTACCAAACGCCGCGAGGATGCGGATCCTCAAGATGGCGGCGGATCTTCACCTCATTCCCCTGTGAAAACGATTACGTACTCAGAGGTTGACTTGGCCACATTCACCTTCCAGATGGAGACGCTGTTTAAAGACTTCTCAGAGACATTAACAACGCGCTTAGACACGGTGTCTGCGGACATAAGGAAAGACATTCAGGATATTGGTGAGCGAACCTCTCATCTGGAGGGTAAAATGTCCGAGATGGCGACAGCGCATAATGATATGGCTGGTGTGGTGGAGACGCTTGAAGCTACGTTACAGCAATGTCTCAATAAAGTAGCAGATCTTGAAGACAGGTCCCGCCGAAACAATTTAAAAATCAGAGGGGTCCCAGAGTCAATACACCCCCGAGATCTCGGGACATATGTAGCGGATTTTATTTCATTTTTGCTCCCTGGGGTCACTCCGGAAACGATACTCATGGATAGGATCCACAGATTGCCGAAACCGCCATCGGCACCCCAGAAAGCACCCAGGGATGTAATATTGAAATTACACTATTACAAGCCGCGAGAGGATATATTACGTGCACTACGTAAACCGGATGTCTTGGGATCCCAATATGGTCACCTTGCTGTATATCCTGATTTTTCGAAAGCAACCCTGCAACAGCGTAGATTGTTTCGGCCTATCACAACTACACTACGCTCGGCTGGAATTTTATACCGCTGGCTTCCCCACCAAGCTGGTTGTTCTCCGAGACGGCACAACTACGGTGTTCAACTCGACAGAGGAAGGTCGAACAACTCTGGAATCCTGGGGATTACAAATAGAACCCGATGTCCAAGAGCGACTGTCTTCACAAGTGCCCAAATTGCTGCCTGAATGGCGTGTTCGCTGAATGGTACATTTTGTTTTTGGGACTTCCGAACGCAAAGTCGCCCCCACCTGGTTCCTCCGAAACAGAACAGTCCCATTTGAATTGGATTGCTCCACGATATCAGTTGGGTAATGTTGCTTTCTTTATTTCAGCCAACTGTCGTTTCGCTGCTGGTTGCAGATGGGCCCCCCCCATCTTTTGGTTTAATTTTTTTATTTTGTTCTCCTGTTTCTCCCCCTTTTTGTATAAGGGTACGGGAACCTCCCACTGTAGGGAATTCCCGATGGAGAGTATGGCGTTCTGAACGCACTCTGTTTTTTAATGTTTATAACTTGTTTATTTGCTTATTTGTTCTTTTTTATTTCTAACCCTCCCTCCTCCCATTCTTTAATCCTAGGGGGATGCAGCCCCTATCATACTTTGCTAATAGATAAATATACAGAGGCAACGTACATGAATATAAATGGCAGTGTTTGTATAGAATTTTATGAAAGTAGTTACCTATAATGTAAAGGGCCTTCCCGTTAAAAGGCATTCTTTATACAGGGATATACGCACCTACGACGCTGATTTGTATGCCTCCAGGAGACACACTTTCGAAGACTAGACCACCCAAAACTTTATGCACCAAATATCGCACTCAATTTCATTCCACCTATAGAGCTAAATCTAGAGGGGTGACAATACTGATTCATAATAGGGTTGCGCTACAAACTCATCGTATTGTTACTGATCCCAGAGGCAGATATATTATATTAGTGTGCACTATTGACGGTAGACTTTATACGCTGGTGTCAGCTTATGCTCCTAATAGTTCCCAAACTCAATTCATGACACATCTCATGAACAAAATTACAGATGTACTTTCAGGTGACTTAATAATGTGTGGAGACTTTAACGTTTGTTTGGATCCAATTAAAGACCGATCAAATGCCTCAGGGACCCATTCGAGACAACAGACACACAAACTTCATTCCTTTCTCAGACAACACCAACTGTATGACGCTTGGCGCGTGTTTCATCCCACAGAGAGGAATTATACTTTTCGTTCAGGGGTGCATAATAGTTATTCACGCATTGATTACTTTCTAATTCCAACCAACCTACTTCCACGCATTACTGACTGCAATATACTCCCTTTTACGTGGTCGGACCATTCCCCGATGACTATTGTTTTACAAGATGACTATAAATCGTACACTGGATCACCCTGGAGATTTGGGGAACATTTACTTAAACATGAACCGGCGCTGACAGCGATTCGGGAAACATTAATTAATTATTTTAAAGAAAATGTGAAATGAGCCCATTTACAATTTGGCAAGCCCATAAGACGGTGGTTCGGGGGACGTGTATCCAATGGGGGGCTAGACATAAGAAATTATACATGACGCAACGTGTAACTATATTACGAAATATAAATGACATAGACACACGTAACAAAGCATCTCCGACTCCAGAATTAGCAGACGAATTAGACGCGGCGCTACGTTCCCTGACGGATTTAGAGGCTGATAAATATCGCATAGCCATGAATAGAATGCGTGCCAAATTTTATGCGTTTCAAAATAAACCGGGCAGACTCCTAGCCGCAGACTTAAACCCCCTTCAAACGTTGGGATCTCACATCTTAAAACGGATGGTGGAATTATTTACAATCCGATGGGCAAATGAATTTGCGAGTTACTACGAAAAATTGTACAATCTGGAGGTGGATGACATAATGTTCATCCCACGTCCGATACTATTGACGCTTATCTACGCAATATCAACCTCCCAAAATTATCGGCTACACAAGCGAATAAAATGGCCTCTCCCATCACCCAAGAGGAGCTTTCTGAAGTAATTAAAGCTTTACCGAAACGGAAGGCCCCAGGTCCAGATGGATTGACGGGTTTATACTATCTGACTTTCTCTCCCCAACTCTTCACACACTTAAGTAAAGTTTTTGAGGATGCAAGAGAGCAAGGTTCTTTTCCACCAGACATGTTACGAGCTCATATTATCACGCTCCCTAAACCGGGCAAGACCCCTGACGTCTGTCGTAACCTTCGTCCTATATCGTTGTTTAATGTGGATATAAAGCTTTACAGTAAGATACTGGCGAATAGACTGCAGCGTATTCTGCCCGCATTGATTGGACAGGACCAGGTAGGATTTATTTCGGGCCGACAAGGCCCAGACACTATGAAAAAATTGATCAATCTGATGGAGGTGTTAAGACGATCGGGACAATCGTGCCTGGTCCTGTCCTTAGATGCTGAGAAGGCGTTCGATAGGGTGAGTTGGTTGTTCCTTCGTGTGGTTCTTCAAAAGTTTGGTTTTCCACCTCCAGTATTAGCTGCAATTCAGGCCCTATATGATTCCCCTTCCGCTAGAGTTGTTAACTCGGGATACCTCTCGGAGGAATTTAGGATAACGAATGGCACAAGACAGGGATGCCCCCTCTCCCCTTTTGTACGCCTTAGTGTTGGAGCCACTTGCTCAGGCTATACGGCAAAATAATGATATTAGAGGCATCGCCGTTGGCCGACGATTCATAAAATACATCTGTATGCTGACGATATTCTTCTGACCTTGACAGAACCGGAGGCTTCCCTATCCGCCCTTTATGGGGAGCTGGAAGTGTACAGTAGAGTCTATACCACTTAGTGAACTTGCTTAAAACACAAGCCCTCCCACTTAATATTCCACATCAATCACTAGACAATCTTAAAATGCATTATAATTTTGAATGGCGCAAAACATATTTAGTATATTTGGGACTTAGAATCACGGGACATCCAGACGGTCTATATAAACACAACTATGAACGCGTTCTTTCTGAGACTAGGTCACTAATACATCTGTGGTGATCGAGGGAAGTCTCATGGATGGGAAGGATGGCGGCAGCAAAGATGGTGATCTTACCGAAATTACTTTATGTGTTTCGAGCTCTACTGCTTAATCTACCTAGGTCATTTCTAGTTACGTTGCAGTCTATATTGGTGTCTTATGTATGGAATAATAAGAGACCGCGAATAGCGCGCAGACTGTTATGCTACAGACAAAGAGACGGGGGATTGAACATGATACATATCCAACATTATTTCTGGGCATCATGCCTTGCCTCCTTGTCAGAGGTGTTTCATAGCCGTCCTACGCCACAATGGCTCACCATTGAGGCAGCATACATGGATGGACATGACTTGGCCAAAGTGTTATGGGTCCCTCCAAAGGACAGACCACGGTTCCAGTCGCCGTTGGCTACCACGTCTCTGCACCTGTATATTTGGGATCAAATTTTCCCCCTTATTATGAACCATCACCCCATCTCCATGGCGTTGCCAGTGGAAGCACTCCGCTACATTCTCCCACAAGGGAGATGCCGTCAATGGCTACAATATGGAATTACGAATCTCCACCATTTCTTTGACACGGCCGCCATTCTTCCTTTCGAGACTATATGCACCAAATTTAAAGTACCACAAACAATGTTTTTGTCTTATTTACAATTACAATCCTATTTTAGGTCACATTCGGTATTATCTAAGTTGAGAGCTACTTTGCCATTGTTGTCTGAAACTGAACTTTTTTGCTTAGACCCTCTTGCAACCGCTAGACCGATTTCGTTATTTTATAGAGTACTTAACACGCCAACACGGACTGTGGTCTGGTCTTTCCAAAACACCTGGGAAAAAGAACTTGGTCGAAAATTTACACCTACACAATGGGCATCTGCCTTCATGTTCGCTGTGGGGGCGACTAGATGTGTTACTCTGATAGAGACTCAAAGAAAAATACTATACCGGTGGTACCTCACTCCGGACAAGATCAAACGATTTGCTCCACAACATTCGGATCTCTGCTGGAGGTGTTCCCTGGAGACTGGATCTATGAGCCACATATGGTGGTATTGCCCTCGCATAGCCCCTTTGTGGAGAGACATTTCGTCACTGGCGACAGAAATATTGGGTACACAGATTCTGCACTCACCTGAAGTCTTATTACTGGGCATGATTAAACTTCCACGACCTCAGCTACGGATGTTATTTATCCTCATTTCTACAACCGCCCTACTTCTCGCACGAAATTGGAGAACTATGTTGGTTCCCACTTGCAAACAGGTGACCGACCCTTTGGAACAATACTGTAGCTTTGATTCTAGGATAACAATGGCGGAAGGATTACAATCTCCCAAATGGGACCCATGGAAACTTTGGGATGTACACAAAATATATAAGGCATGCGGTCTCTAGTAAAAGTCTATGTTTGAGCTATATACCTCCTGCTGCAAACCCCTCCCCCCCTTTCCCCCCCCCCCCTCCCTCCTTCCCCCAAGGTTGTTGAATGTATGTATATTTTTCTTGTCTGTCTGGAAATATCCAATAAAAATATAATTAAAAAAAAAAAAAAAAAGTCCTTGTAGGATTTCATTCTGAATACAACTACAAATGTACACTAAATTCCCTAAAACCCTTTACAGCATTGGGGGTTGAATAATTTTGAACACAACTGTATGTGTGGGTACCTCAGTGTAAAGAAAGGTCAAAAACCAATATGCATGCTGTCAAAGCACGGCTATGGGTGTAAAACATAGACACCGATGTCAGAGAGACAATTGGGCAATTGCTGAGGGATATTGCAGAGTATCCAAGGGGTAAGCAGGAGAGGTATATTAAATATTACCGTCTGAAGAAACACAGTCTCCACCCTCTTGGAACAAAACATTAATCGTAATTGTAATTAGAAGGCATAGCAACTGTTTATCTAGCGCACGAACATATAACCATAGAGCCCAGCTAGAGAGCTTCAAATATTAATTGGCACGTTATTAGGTAAGGTACATAAACAAAAAATATGACCCCGCCAAAGAACTTAAATTGGTTAGTTAGCACACTGTTTGTCTTGCACACAAGCGCATATTATGGCCCAACAAAGGGACTACATTGGAGTAATTTAATGACGCTATTTATCTTGCACAAAAGCAAACAACAATATGGCCCAGGCAAGGAACTTCATTGGTTAAATAGCACACTGTTGTGTCTTGCACACAGAAAACTTGTGGGTCATACTGCTATATGTTTGTGTGCAAGACACAACAGCGTGCTATTTAACCAATGAAGTTCCTTGCCTGGGCCATATTGTTGTTTGCTTTTGTGCAAGATAAATAGCGTCATTAAATTACTCCAATGTAGTCCCTTTGTTGGGCCATAATGTTAACACAAACAGCGTGCTAACTAACCAATTTAAGTTCTTTGGCGGGTCATATTTTTTGTTTATGTACCTTACCTAATAACTTGCCAATTAATGTTTGAAGCTCTCTAGCTGGGCTATATGGTTATATGCACGTGCGCTAGATAAACAGTTGCTATGCCTTTCTAATTACAATCAGTGACAACAGTGTGAGTTTTTTCGGCATTTAAACTGCTAGGTACGAGTCATTATAATAAATGTTTGACGGTATTTTAAACCTCGCTTTCGAAGTACGAGGGCTGTATTTTTGCTAGATCGATTAATGTTTTGTTCCAAGAGGGTGGAGACTGTGTTTCTTTAGACGGTAATATTTACTATATCTCTCCTGCTTACCCCTTGGATACTCTGCAATATCCCTCAGCAATTGCCCAATTGTCTCTCTGACATCGGTGTCTATGCTTTACACCCATAGCCGCGCTTTGACAGCATGCATATTGGTTTTTGACCTTTCTTTACACTGAGGTACCCACACATATATACTCGGTATAGCTTTATATTTTGATTTGCCCAATCAGGACTCTGAGCCGTGATTGGCATACTGTTGAACCTGTCTTGCACCAGACCTGTGGTCAGGTGCAAGGCTGTAGCCAATTACGAGCTTCAGGCCAGTGGGAAAGTGCATTGTGGTCGATTGTGGTGCATTGTGGGCGAACACGCGGCAATGTTCATAGTTCGCGAACAAACGAACAGGCTATGTTCGATGCGAACTCCGAACCGAACAGCTCATCCCTAGTGCCTAGGAGGTCCCCATAACCTGCCCGTGAAGTGGCGGATTTCTAGGATGTATAGAAACACTTAAAAACAAAAAAATTACGTTTCGAATGATGGTAAATGCTTTTCCTTTAATCTATCCATAAACAACTGCTTGGAACGGCAGTCTGAATGAAAAGAGGAGACATTTTCAGACACGCAGAAAAAGTTTAGTGATATTTTGGCAAAATTATTGTGAAACTTATGCAGGCTTTGGATGAAAGTAACAATAGGTGCTTTAAAATTGGGCCTTTAGCGTCGGCAACAGTGTCGTCAAACAGTAACCCCTCTGAGGATATGAATCTGATACAGGCGTCAGTGGCAGTGCACCCAAATATTGTGCTTTTGGTGCCAGGCCTGCAAGTACTATCATACAGTAACCCCTCTGTAGTATTGTGGAAGAGTGCAGGGGTGGACCATGCAGTCCTATATTAAAAAGATATGAATCTGGAAATGGGTGTCAGTGCACCCAGATATTGTGCTTTTGGTGCTAGGCCAACAAGTGCCATCATACAGTAACCCCTCTGTAGTATTGTGGAAGAATGCAGGGTGGGACCTTGCGGTCCTATATGAAAAAGATATGAATCTGGTAAAGGCATCAGTGCACCCAGATATTGTGCTTTTCGTGCCAGACTGCCAGGCCAGCAAGTACCATCATACAGTAACCCCTCTGTAGTATTGAGGAAGAATGCAGGGGTGGACCTTGTGGTCCTATATTAAAAAGATATGAATCTGGTAATGGGCGTCAGTGCACCCAGATATTGTGCTTTTGGTGCCAGGCCAGCAAGTGCATTCCTACAGTAACCCCTCTGTAGAATTGTGGAAGAGCGCAGGGGTGGACCTTGCGGTCCTATATTAAAAAGATATGAATCTGGTAATGGGCATCAGTGCACCCAGATATTGTGCTTTTGGTGCCAGACTGCCAGGCCAGCAAGTACTATCATACAGTAACTCCTCTGTAGTATTGTGGAAGAATGCAGGGGTGGACCTTGCAGTCCTATATTAAAAAGATATAAATCTGTTAAGGCGTCAGTGCACCCAGATATTGTGCTTTTGGTGCAAGACTGCCAGGCCAGCAAGTGCATTCATACAGTAACACTTCTGTGGTATTGTGGAAGAGTGCAGGGTTCAAAAAATTTAAATGATATGAATCTGGCACAAGCGTCAGTGCAGCCAAATATTGTGCCTTTCATGGCAGCAAGTGCATTCACACTGTAACCCTTTTGTGGTATTGTGGAAGAGTTCAGTGCTGGAGGTTTTGTGAATGCGTACTTGGTTAGGAAACAATGTACCACTAGATTTAGGACGTGTGCTAGGCATGGTACATGCGTCAATTTACCCTTGCGCAGGGCGGAGAGAAGGTTGCTGCCATTATCACAGACTATCATTCCCAGCTGAAGCTGGCGTGGTGTTAACCATCTCTGCACTTGCTGCCCCTGCAGAACTGACAGAATTTCTGACCCAGTTTGGCTCCTGTCCCCTAAACAAACCAGCACAAGCACAGTCTGTCTTCTTTTTGCTTGAGCCATTGCATAGACCCTGTCAGGCATCGGTTTAACTGCCACTTCGCCAGAGACAAAGAAGGAGGAGGAGGAGGAGGAAGAGGGAGAGGTGGTGGTGGTGGAGCAGACAGACCTCATACAAGCAGCTTTCTGGAGGCGTGGTGGATGAACAAGCTCCAGCACAGAGCCCGTCTTGGATCCCTCCAGCTGCAATCAGAGTTACCCAGTGTGCCGTGAAGGAAATTGTAATGACCCTGTCCACCCTTGCTTGCTGGCCACGTGTCTAAAGTGACATGCACCTTGCTGCTGCTGACTGCCTTTCCCAATGACTGGATAACATTGTCTTCCACGTGCTGGTATAGTGCTGGAATGGCTTTGCGTGAAACGTAATGACGTTTTGGAACCTGCCACTGTGGTACAGCACATTCAGCAAATTCACGGAAGGGAGCAGAGTCCACCAGCTGGAAAGGCAGCAGCTGCAATGCGAGTAATTTTGCTAAGCTGGCATTTAAACGCTGTGCTTGGAGATGGTTGGGACTATATTTTTTCTTTCGCTGCAGCAGCTGCGGCAACGTAATCTGACTGCGTAAATCTTCAGCTACTGGGATGATGTCACATTGTGAGGAAGGACCTGCTGGTACATCCATTACTGTAGCATCATCCCTGTCGGTGGAGGTTGTAGGCAATGACATGGCAGGACATACGGTGTGCGTAGAGACAGATGAGGAGGAGGAGGACCTACGCAAAGTTTTGCGCCAATGGGATGTGTGGCACTTGTTCATATGTTACCTCAAGCACGTGGTACCCAAGTGTCAGGTGTTTATCCCACGCTTCAGCCTCCTCTGACATAGATTACAAATAGCAACGGTGGGGTCTGCTGCACATTCTGCTGCACACAGAGTTCCTGCATGTGTTCTTTGAGACAACAGCGCTCTGCACCGGAGCAGCTCTGACATGTGATGCCTTGGACTGGCTAGTGCTACGGTTGGTCACAGAGGATGTTGTGCCTCGTGTTTTGCTGTGCCCTCCTCCCCTCTCCTCCTCCCCCCTCCTCCTCACTTGATTCCTCTGTTCGATCTGGCACCCAGGTGGAGTCAGTGACCTCATCATCATCAATGTCATCTTCACCCCCTATCTCCTCGTCACTGGAGCCAACTTGGCAGTATGCTGCAGCTGCTGGGGCAACATGAGTGCCAGTTATTTGTGTGTCATCACTAGCACCCCCTTCCTCTAGGTTGATTATACTCCCTTGCTCAACCTCAGAGATTGAATCAGAGCACTGTACTTGCTGCGCATCCTCAACCAGCATGTCACTCTCATTGTAGTCAAACAATTCAGCTGACTCCTCCGTGTGTGATAGCGAGGCTACGGCAGGAGTAGCTGTGGACATGGAGGCTGCATTAGATGCTTTGGCAGCTGAGGTGGACTGTAAAGCACTAGAAGCCTGGCTGGCAGAGGACTCAGAGGATGAGGATGGCCTGGTTAGCCAATCCACCAAGTCCTCTGTTTGTTGCTGCTGCTTAAGACGGCCAGCACCAGTTAGAAAGGACAAGTGTGCCCCTGCAGAGGATGCACCACGTCCACCACGACCAGAGACACAGCCTCCCAACACAGGGGCTGCTTGCCCTCTTATCTGTGGCTGGGAGCGTCTGCCTGTCCTTTTTGTAGGGATGTGCACCGATTTTTTTTTTTCGGTCCGATTCGATTTTTCGAATTTTTAAACTTTTCGATTCGGCTCGTTTCAACAGCTTTCTATTTCGATTCGGTTCGGTTTGATTAGTTTTTCGGGCACATTTATTTTTCGGAATATCGAACATTTTTCGTATTTTCGTGTCACTTTACTCAGTTTTTGTATCGACTTTTCGTGATTTCGGTAATTTTCGTTTTTTCGGAACGTCTGTTCTCGTTTCAAAGCTGTCTAACTCTATTCGTTTTGATGTAAACTACTATGGTTTACTTTTTTAATACTACTTTATATATTTTTTTATAATAAATTTTTGGTTTGTTTTTCGGATCCGATAATTCATTCTGTCGATATGATAATTCTGGCGATTCTATCGTGTTTTTTTAATTAACCCTTTCGCTGCGAAGGATTTTCCCGCCCCTGTGCTGAGCTCATTTTTACCGGTTTTGCTCATCATGTTTAAACGTGTTTTGAAGGCTTATTTTAGTATATGACCCAGACATATTATATATCGTTCTTTCCGGCAGACTCGGCAGATTCATAATATGTCATTATTATATGTATACGTCATGACCTGTCTGTATATTATAACAAAAAATGCAATAAAATATGATTTTTCAATAATTTAAAACGTGTAAAGTGTTTTTTTTTCACATTTTAGCGCGCGAGCACTTGCGGTTATATTTTGTATGGGGTGCGCTTGTTAAAAATATTAGAGATGGGGTCTCGTTGCATTTTTTTTGGGGAAAATTACACAATTTTTAACAAACGCACCGCATACAAAAATCGTTAGTGCAGCATCATTGTTCACATTATAATTGAAATGGGAACAATATTGCTGCATTAACAAACCAAAAAAAAGAAAAAAAGATGTTTATTTTTTTTTAGAATTTTTTTAAAATATATTTTTATTAATTTTTTTACAAAAGGTTTTCACATTCTTGTTTGGTATCGTTGGAACGGCCATGCTCTGGCCGATCCAACAATACCAAACTTTAACCCCTAGCTGCCACGGATCGGGAGATAGGGGCTTCCAATGAACCCCCTATCTCCACCATTGGTGGCAGCTAGGGGTTAACTCCAGGACTGGCGTCATCGTGCTATGCACGATGACGCCAGTCCTCAGGGGGAGTTCCCGGAAGCTTGGCCGACATCCGACATCCTCATGGATATGCCCCAGCTCCTTATGGATATTGCCTCAGCACCTCATGGATATGCCCCAGCTCCTCATGGATATGTCCCAGCTCCTCGTGGACATGCCCCAGCTCCTCTTGGACATGCCCCAGCTCCTTGTGGACATGCCCCAGCTCCTTGTGGACATGCCCCAGCTCCTTGTGGACATTGCCCCAGCTCCTCATGGATATTGCCCCAGCTCCTCATGGATATGCCCCAGCTCCTCATGGATATGCCCCAGCTCCTCGTGGATATGCCCCAGCTCCTCGTGGACATGCCCCAGCTCACACATGGATTTGCCCCAGCTCCTCATGGATATGCCCCAGCTCCTCATGGATATGCCCCAGCTCACACATGGATATGCCCCAGCTCCTCATGGATATGCCCCAGCTCACACATGGATTTGCCCCAGCTCCACATGGATTTGCCCCAGCTCCTCATGGATATGCCCCAGTTCCTCATGGACATGCCCCAGCTCCTCGTGGACATGCCCCAGCTCCTCGTGGATATGCCCCAGCTCCTCGTGGATATGCCCCAGCACCTCTTGCATATGCCCCAGCTCCTCGTGGACATGCCCCAGCTCCTCGTGGATATGCCCCAGCTCCTCGTGGATATGCCCCAGCACCTCTTGCATATGCCCCAGCTCCTCATGGACATGCCCCAGCTCCTCGTGGATATGCCCCAGCTCCTCGTGGATAATGCCCCAGCACCTCGTGGATAATGCCCCAGCTCCTCCTAGATATGCCCCAGCTCACACATGGATATGCCCCAGCTCCTCATGGATTTGCCCCAGCACAAGGAATGCCCCAGCACCTCATGATAATGGCCCCAGCTCACCTCCGCCGCCTTTTTCGCTTCCTCAGAGCGTCCGGCGGCGCGCAGCTTGGGCGCTCGCCAGGGGGAGCCACGTGACCAGCCGCGATTGGCTGGTGAGTGGTGACGTGTTTCCTCCAGGTGAGCGCCGAAGATGCATGCTTCGGACGCTCGCAGGGAGCGAAAAACGCGGCGGAGGGTGAGACACCCGCCCTTAGGGTGATGGTGTCACCCTAAAGGCGGGTGTCACCTGGTGCGGGCCGCACCCCCCGCCCCCATGTAGCGACGCCACTCGTATATACATTTAACGGCCGCACGCCCACGGACTTACTCTATCCAAACAAAGTTCAGAATGATGTGAAACATTGGGACTTTTTGGATAGATTTCGATTTTCGACTATCCAAAAGTTAAAAAAATAAAAATGGTCGAAATCTAATGCAAAAGTCCCGATGTTTCACATCGGGATGTCAGATATTAAATCGGCTTGTGCACCGATTTTTTTTTTCGGTTCGATTCGGTTCAATTTGTTCTGATGTTTAAAATTTTTGATTTGGCTCGTTTTGACCGATTTCTGTTTCGATTCGGTTTGGTTCGGCTCATTTTTCGTGTACATTTTTTTCTGAATATCGACCATTTTTCGTATTTTCGGGTCACTTTGCTGGTTTTTTGTATCGACTTTTCGTGATTTCGGAAATTTTCATTTTTTTCGGAACGTCTGTTCTCCTCGTTTCAAAGTGTATAACTCTATTCGTTTTGACGTAAACTACTATGGTTTACTTTTTTATACTTTATATATTTTTTTATAATAAATTTTTGGTTTGTTTTTCGGATCCGATAATTCATTCTGTCGATACGATAATTCTGGCGATTCTATCGTGTTTTTTTAAATTAAATAAAGATCCTTTTTTTCTTATGAATATACATTTAACAACTTTATTTAATCACCTTAAAAAATGGTATGAAAGCCAAGGAACAAAAAAAAAAGAACAAAACTATTTAAAAAACGCTAAACTGACCCGAATGGTCTGACTTTAAAAATAAAAACCAGAACAAAAAGGTTTTAAAACGGAAAAATAGTTGATCAAAATGATCTGAAATGAAAAAAAATAAAATAAAATGATTTAAAAGTTTCAGACAAAAAAATAAATTAACCCTTTCGCTGCTGAGGCATTTCACGGCTTCCCTTCACGCCTGTGTGCGGCACTTAGTTCTGCTGCTGAGCTAATTTTTAACAGTTTCGCTCCTCTTGTTTAAACGCGTTTTGAAGCCTTCTTTTATAATATGACCCAGACATGTTATATATCGTTCTTTCCGGCAGACTCGGCAGATGATTCATAATATATCATTATCATATGTATGCGTCATGTCCTGTCTGTATATTATAACAAAAAATGCAATAAAATTTGAATTTTCAATGTTTGTTTCACAAGGTGTAAAGTGTTTTTTTCACATTTTAACATGCGAGTGTTTGCGGTTATATTTTATGAGTTGCGTTTGTTAAAAAAAATTGAAAAGGGGACTTGTTATATTTTTTTGGGTGAAAATTACACTATTTTTAACAAATGCAACCCATACAAAAATCCTTAGTGCAGCATCATTGTTCACATTATAATTGAAATGGCAACAATATTGCTGCATTAACAAAACAAAAAACCTGTTTATTTTTTTTTATATTTTAATTTTTTATAATTTTTAACATTGTCATGTTTGGTATTGTTGGAAAGGCCATGCTCTGGTCGATCCAAAGATACCAAACATTAACCAACCAATAGCTGCCATGGATCGGGAGATAGGGGGTTCATTGGAACCCCTATCTCCACCATTGGTCGCAGTTAGGGGTTAACTCCAGAACTGACGTCATTGTGACGAGGTCTTGGGACTGTTGGCAGCTGCTGTTCCCCCACGCTGTTGTCTTCCTGCAAAGACGTGACCATGTTGGCGGGCAGCGTCTTAGCGGGCAGCGGTGGGAGAGAGAGAGGTCATAGCTGGGAGGAGGTGTTGCGTGAAGCTGCAAACAGGGACAAATAAACTAGACCTGAGCCGCACTAAGGATCTTTGGGTTGTGTTGGAGAAGACTTCACGCAGTTCTGCCATCAATATTTTGTGATAAATTCTTGGTTATACAATGAATGTGACTGTGGACAAAAATCCGTGTTGTTGTGACATCGCCTAAGCTTAACAAAACCAGGCCACGTCGGTAATCAAATCTCAAGGCAGTACAACAAGGTTGTGTTAGTGTGTGACATTTTTTGGCCAGGCAGGCACAGGCTGTGTAGAATGTGCACAGTCACATTCATGGCCACAAATATGTTGACAAATTTATGACAAAGGGTCCATAGAAATGTAAATAAATTTATGTACATATAATTTTAACAGTGTGGAAACCAAGCAATACATATTAACTTATTAAGTAAGGAAAAGCAACGCACACAAACAGGAAAATATATAGAAAAAATAGAAAATTTATTTACAACATGGGGAAGGGAAGGGAACATGCCAAGGATGGCAAACTGCCCAACAGGGGCACAAACAACACAAACAAACATACAATGGCGGCCATCTTCCAGTCTAAGCCAGGCAAACATCTTGTTCAAAATATTGGTTCACTTTCACTTGAGAATTACTGGCATTGAGGAGATGTTGGAGCTGGTCCGCATCTTTGATTACAAAGATTATGACTGCCGTAAGGGCCCTTACGGCAGGAAGAATAATTCTAGAAAGGATCGTATCATTGACAAGCTACGCACCACCATCCTGGAGGTGTTTGGGAAAGACCGGACGAAGGACCAGATCCGAAAACGCTGGTCCGACCTCAAAGCAGGTGAGCAGGAGCAGCTGAGGCACATCCGTATTGAGTATTGAGATTTCGGGAGGAGGCTGCCACTGGTCTGTCTTACTGCCGCTCCAGGATGTCCGCGGTGTTGTTCAGGTGCTCCCGCAGTTCCTGGAGCAGTTCCTGGATATTATCAAGTGTTCTAACTGCAAGGCGTAGCTCGCCAATCGCCTCCCGATTGCTCAGTCTGGCTTCTCCTTCTATATATCCAATAAAAGAAAGAAGGAAAATACAGTAAGTAAAGCAGGTTTCTATTTTTGACTGAAAGTCTTGAAAAAATATAACAGTAGTATATACCAGTGCTGGCGGCCTCCTGACGCTCCGACTCCTCCTCTGACTCCTCCCCACCTCCACCGTCAGCATATCCGGTGCTATATGTAAGAAATTAAAGAAATAAAAAATACAGTAAACAACAAAACTGATTTATTTTTGAACAAAAGTCGATGCAAAATACAACAGAAAAAAAAAAAAACCTGGACTGGCGGCCTCCTGCTGCTCCGGCTCCCTCTCTTCATCGCCCTCCTCCTGTTCCTCCTCTTCCTCCTCCTGCTCCTCTTGTGCTATACATAAAAAAATTAAATTAAAATACAGTAAACAAAAAATGTTTCTGTTTTTGACCAAAAGTCGTTGCAAAATAAAACAGTATATACCAGCGCTGGTGGACGCCCGTGGCTCCTCCTCCTCCTCCACTGGGGCACTGGTGCCCGCCGGGGCAGATGCTGCTGCCTTCTTCTTCCTGTCTTCTGCCAAATCCAAAAAATAACACGTAAATAATGCAGACTGGAAAAAATGGTATATCTATACACTATATTGCCGAAAGTATTGCGACACCCCCTCCTCTACCCCACTTCCAGAGGCCTGTTCAATACCTCAGCAGCTGCTGAATTGGTGCAGCGCAGCAATTCAGTTTGCTGCAGCTATGTCGTTGAACCCTTTGAATGCGAATTTTGAATCCAAAATGGCCGATGATTTCTTAATGAAAAATTCAGATTGTTTTTCGGATCACTCGGACAAAATATAATAAAGAGAAGCAGTCAGCACAATTCCGTTTTGTACGCACACACCACAAATGATAGTTTTTAATGAATAAACGTTATGTTTACTTCTGAAACAATATATAAATTGAGCTGTGATATATGTCTATGTGCAGTGGGAAATAATAAATAAATATTTTGTGCTTTGGTGAACAGAAACCGCAAAATTAACATTGCTGTATGGAATTATTACTTGCTTCGAGGCGGCGGCCATCTTGCTGTACGGCATTGTTACTGCTTCATGGCAGCGGCCATCTTTAAAACGTCACACTCAGCATCTCCTCGGGTCGCTGCAAGTGCTAGGTTAGCACTGCTGAGCGGTTGAACGGCGTTCAATGGCAAGTTGCTAACTTAGCACTTGCAGCGGCTGAGGTATTGAACAGGCCTCAGCTTGACCCCCCACTACTCCCATCTCATAGTTCTAAAGTCACAAAATATTTATTTATTTCCTCTGCACAGACATATATTACCGTTCAATTATATATCTTTTTCAGAAGTAAACATTACGTTTATTCAATAAAAACTATTATTTGTGTTGTGTGCGTACAAAGCGCATTGTGCTGACTGCTTTTAGTTATTTTATAGAAGGCCTCAGCCTCAGTTTCACTTTCAGTTTCTGCGAATAAAACTGGATATTGCAGAAACAACAGAAATCCGCCATTTTGTTTTGAAATTTGCATCTAAAGCGTTCAATAATGACACTGCTGCAGCAAACTGAATTGCTGCGCTGCAACAATTCAGCAGCTGCTGAGGATGTATTGAACGCAGCTCTGTTTGGATGCACTTTCAGAAGAACTACATGTCCCATCCTACCACTTAGCAAAGACGCAGAGATTTTTGTTGATGCACAGGTGGGAGCCAATATTGGGCAAGCTACAGGTCATCTCGTATGCATCCCTCAATCACAACAACCTCCCCCCCAGCACACTACAGACTACACACAGTGCCAAAAGAAATCCAGCATTGTAACTTCATCTACATACATCAAATGTCACAATTTTCACGAATACGTAAAATCACAAAAAGGAAGAGCTATGGCAAAAATGCATGTATGACGAGTCGTGAAAACGCAAAGCTATACACAATCACATTGCATGGAAAAAGGACTAGATAAATCAAGGTATTTCTGTGCACATTAGCACATGCAAGCACATTATTATTATTATACAGGATTTATATAGCGCCAACAGTTTGCGCAGCGCTTTACAATATAACATGACACTTACGTTTCGCTATGACGCGACGGATGTGTCTCAGCTGCTCCTGCTCACGTACTTTCAGATCAGACCAGCGTTTCCGGAGCTGGTCCTTCGTCCGGTCCTTCCCGAACAACTCCAAAATGGTGGTGAGTAGCTTGTCTAGGATACGATTCTTTCTAGCGTTCTTCTTCCTGCCGTAAGGGCCCTTACAGCAATCGTAATCCTTCAGATCAAAGATCCGGACCAGCTCGAGCATCTCCTCAAACGACATATTGCTGGCCCGCTTCTTTCTGGGTGATGGTGGTTCATTGAGAGACGATGCGGAGGTGTCAGAATGGCACTCGTCGTCTCTTGCAGCCATGGTGAATAATAATAACAATATTTTGTCCAAAAAAAGTTGTCAAAAAACTGGCTCAATAAAGTTACGACATCCGCTCGCGTGCGCATGCGCGACCCGCGGACGAATCGGATCCGACCCAATTATGAAAATTCGTATCGGATCATTGGAAACAAAAAAAATTAATACGCATTTACAAATACAAAATTTACAGAATCAGCGATATAACCGATAATAGTTAAATATATGATGTCCAGAATTACCGAAATGGAACCGAAATCCCGAATGGAACCGAAATCATGAATAGAGGGAAAATAAATTTCGATTTGACACATTTCAAGTCCATTCGAAAATTCCGAAAAATTTTCGATACGGCTCGGAAAACTTTTCGGATATGCCGTATTCGGATCCAAATTTTTTCGGAATTTCGCCCGCATCCGAAGACCCGAATCGGGAAATTTCGTGAAATTTCCGAAATTCCCAAACCCGAAACGCACATCCCTACCTTTTTGTTCTTTCAGACATGGTGAGTGATATATAGATTAATATATACAGAACTCTGATTCAACTCTGGTATAAAGATTTAAATAACTCTGGTATAACTCAGTTAGACACACTGATAGCTGGCAGCCAGTGACAAGAGACAGATCACCTTAATTCACAAGTGTTTTGAAGAAATTAGTGAGCCCCAAAAAAACTTGCTGGCTGTGTGACGAGACACAGAAGATTGCCTCAATTCACAAATGTTTTAAATAAATTAGTGAGCCCCAAAATACAGCGTGGTACTGTTTGTATGACGAGACACAGATCACCTTAATTCAGAAGTGTTTTAAAGAAATTAGTGAGCCCCAAAAAAACTTGCTGGCTGTGTGACGAGACACAGAAGATCACCTCAATTCACAAATGTTTTAAATAAAGTTGTAAACGCCAAACAAACTTGCTGGCACAGTGACAAGACACACATCACCTAAATTCCCTGATATTTGGTATAAATGAGACCCAAAAAGACTTGCTGGCACAGTGACAAGACCCAGAAAATCACCTAAATTCACAAATGTTTTAAATAAAGTTGTAAACTCAAAAAAAACTTGCTGGCACAGTGACAAGACACACATCACCTAAATTCCCTGATATTTGGTCGAAATGAGACCCCCCAGACCCCCCAGTAGTGTGGCAGACCGGCAGTAACAACACACACAACTATCTCCTTTGAAATCTCCTCTGAAATGCAGAAGCGCTGCGTGGAAACCTTATATAGTGTGCTGCGGGACTTAGCTCTGTGAGCCCATGATTGGGCAAAATTTGCCCAATCAGGACTCTGAGCGGTGATTGGCATAGTGTTCAACCAGTCTTGCACCAGACCTGTGGTCAGGTGCAAGGCTGTAGCCAATTACGAGCTTCAGCCCAGTGGGAAAATGCATTGTGGTCGAACATGCGGCAAACACCCGGAAATGTTCGGTGTTCGCGATCTGCTCGAACAGGCTAAGTTCGGGTCAAACCCCGAACTGTCCAAACCCGAACAGCTCATCCCTAAAGAAGACGGCCAGCACCAGTTAGAAAGGACAAGCGTGCCCCTGCAGAGAGGATGCACTACGTCCACCACGACCAGAGGCACAGCCTCCCGACACAGGGGCTGCTTGCCCTCTTATCTGTGTCTGGGAGCGTCTGCCTGTCCTTTTTGTTCTTTCAGACATGGTGAGTGATATATAGATTAATTATATACAGAACTCTGATTCAACTCTGGTATAAAGATTAAAGATTTACAGAACTCTGGTATAACTCAGCGAGACACCCTGATAGCTGGCAGCCAGTGACAAGACACAGATTACAAGTCTCAGAAACCTCCTATAAATCAGTGAGACCCCCTGATGGGTGGCAGGGAGAAGACACAAATTACAATTCGCATAAATCTGCTAGAAGTATGTGGGACCCTCTGATAGCTGGTAGTGAGAAGACACAGATTACAAGTCTCAGAAACCTCCTATAAATCAGTGGGACCCCCTGATAGCTGGCAGTGAGAAGACACAGATTATAAATCTCAGAAACCTCCTATAAATCAGTGGGACCCCCTGATAGCTGGCAGTGAGAAGACACAGATTACAAGTATCAGAAACCTCCTTTAAATCACTGTGACCCCTGATGGGTGGCAGTGAGAAGACACAGATTACAAATCTTAGAAACCTCCTATAAATCAGTGTGACCCCCCTGATGGGTGGCAGTGAAAAGACACAGATTACAAGTCTGAGAAACCTCCTATAAATCAGTGAGACCCCCTGATGTGTGGCAGCCAGTGAGAACGCATGGATTATACCAATTCCCAAATATTTTGAAAAAATTAGTGACCCCCAAAATACTGCGTGGCACTGGCTGTGTGACAAGACACAGATCACCTCAATTCCCAAATATTTTGTAGAAATTAGTGACCCCCAAAATACTTGCTGGCAGTGACAAGACACAGATCACCACAATTCCCAGATATTTTGTAGAAATTTGTGACCTCCAAAATACTGCGTGGTACTGGCTGTGTGACAAGACACAGATCACCTCAATTCCCAAATGTTTTGTAGAAATTTGTGACCCCCAAAATACTTGCTGGCAGTGACAAGACACAGATCACCTCAATTCCCAAATGTTTTGTAGAATTTGTGACCCCTGATGAGCGGCAGTGAGAAGACACAGATTACAAATTTCAGAAACCTCCTATAAATCAGTGAGACCCCCCTGATGTGTGGCAGCCAGTGAGAACACACGGATTATAACAATTCCCAAATATTTTGTAGAAATTACTGACGCCCAAAATACTGCATGGCACTGGCTGTATGACAAGACACAGATCACCTCAATTCCCAGAGACTTTGTAGAAATTAGTGACCCCAAAATACTGCGTGTTACTGGCAGTGAGAGTCACAAGACACAGATCACCTCAATTCCCAAATTTTTTGTAGAAATTTGTGACCCCCAAAATACTTGCTGGCAGTGACAAGACACAGATCACCTCAATTCCCAAATATTTTGTAGAAATTAGTGACCCCCAAATACTGCGTGGCACTGGCTGTGTGACAAGACACAGATCCCCTCAATTCCCAAATATTTTGTAGAAATTTGTGACCCCCATAATTCTTGCTGGGACTGAGCACAAAGATTATAACAATTCCCAGATATTTGGTAGAAATGAGATTCCCCAGACCCCCCAGTAGCGTGGCAGACCGGCAGTAAGAACACACAGGCATAGTGTTGAACCTGTCTTGCACCAGACCTGTAGTCAGGTGCAAGGCTGTAGCCAATTACGAGCTTCAGGCCAGTGAAAAAGTGCATTGTGGTCCATTGTGGGCGAACACGCGGCGAACATCCGGAAATGTTCTTAGTTCGCGAACAAACGAACAGGCTATGTTCGATGCGAACTCCGAACCTATCGAACTGAACAGCTCAGCCCTACATATTAACCCAAATGCTGCTGGACCTTCTACCTCAGACAGGTATTGGTCGGCCCATGATGTTGGGGTACCTATTACTACAAAAGAGGGAGTTAACCGTCTCCCTAAAAAAATGGTTATAGAATGCTCTGGTACATCCCAGAATTGAAAAAAAATTACTTGCAAGAGTGATAAATCACGCAAGCGGAGGCCTACATGCGAGGCCAAAAAACACAGATGGAAACGGGCCAAAAAAGCTGTGACAAGCTCAAGGAGTTTTGAGGTGACGAGTGCAGAGTCTGAGGACAGCGAAGAGTTTTCGAACCCTAGCGACTATGAATGGGCACCAGGTGATTCTGAGGGATCACTTTCTCCTCAAGATGAAACCGCTCCGTTGGATGCACTGGGACGTACAATGTTTGTCCCAAAATTGCTCACGCATCCACGATCCTCTGAAAGGGCTCCATTGGAGCATTTTGCAAATTACATAGAAGGTCTCATTCGTAAGCCTTTTGACCAAAAACCCCGTAATAAGTCTAGAGCTGAATGCCCAAGACCGACTCTGGCATCTGACGCTGCTTTAGTACCAGAAGTTAACGAGGATATAGTGGAGTTCCCCCAAAAAGGTCTGGAAGCGGCCTTAAAAACTTGCCAAGATAAGCTGCTGGACATTTTAGGTCCTTTGACTAAGCTGTTTAATGCTATTGAGCACGACTTATTGGAGAACAATAAGCCTGACCTTTTTGAATACGGATAGTGTGCGTCTTGGGCAACGCCAACTCCGCTATCTCTACGGAGCGTAGACGCTCTATTATACTAAGAATAGAACCAAAAATGGTGTCCATGGCTAATAAAGAGCCTGGTCTGGAAGCCAATGGCTGTCTTTTTGCGGAAGATTTTATAAAGCAAATTAGTTCAGAGGCAAATTCTTTTACGACAATAAACAAAGTCCAATCCTCTATGAAACGGATTTTTTCCAATAAAAGTTTTTGGCTGGGAAAAGTAGAGGCCATTTTCCTGTCCAGAATCCACAAACACATTCCCGAGGCTTCTTCCAGTCTTCTCAAACAGACCCACAAGAACCTTCGGGACAGGGGAAATTCTTCTCACAATGAACCAGGCCGGGTCGATTCAGGTTTTCTCGAGGTTCTCGCAGACCTGCTTATACCAGTGAGTATGGTAAACAACCAACATTTTTTCCAAACCCCAATAGGTGGCAGAACCCGTCTTTTTTTCTAAAATTGGCACAGGATCACTTCAGATCCATGGGTGTTAAACACGATTATGGGTCACACCATAGAATTCGACACTCTACCGATTCAAACACATTTACCTCTACCGTTGTTTATGACCCCAGATCACCGCCAGGTGATAAACCAGGAAATTATGGATCTATTCCACAAAAATGCTATATAAAAGGTGGTTCTACCAACTCCGGTTTTCGTAAGCAATATCTTTCTGGTTTTAAAGAAAGGGGGCGACTTTCGGCCGGTAATAAACTTAAAGAACCTAAACGAGTACGTTTCTTATTACCACTTCAAGATGGAGGGTATCCCATCGTTGAAAGACACTTTGTGTCCAAACGATTGGATGGTCAAGATAGACCTCAAAGATGCTTATCTGACGATCCCAATGACGGAACACAGCAGAAATTACCTGCAGTTTCTTTGGGATGACCATTTATGCCGCTTCAAATCCCTTCCATTCGGCCTTTCATCGGCCCCCAGGTGTTTCACAAAGGTCATGAAACCGGCTGTCTCGCTTTTAAGGACCAAGGGAGTTAGTTTGATTGTATATCTGGACGATATACTTCTGCTGGCTCAGGATTTTTCCTTAATTATGATTCATCACGATTTGGCGATCAACTTATTAACGAACCTGGGTTTCATGATCAATTGGACGAAGTCCAGTCTAGAACCAACCAGGAATATGGAATTCCTGGGATTTCTGGTGGACTCGGTATAAATGTCACTCAGTCTTGAAGTCTTGAATGCAAAGGTCCTCCAAATTTGAAGGGAGGTGAGAAGTAGTGAAGAGCCGAACACCCCCGTGTTCGGTTCACATTTGAACTCAAACAATTTCAAAAGTTTGAGTTCGAACGCGATCACGAACTGAACTCAATGCAAGTCAATGGGACTCTAAAGTTCGATTTTTAGAGTGCCCTCCAAGAGGGCATATATGCAAGATATTTACCATGAAAGGTGTATGGGGGTCCGGGTAGTGCCCTGGGGACAGGAAACAAGGACAAAAAGTAAAAAAAATATTTTTTAAAGGAACAGTGAGTTTTCCATGAAATAAAGGTTAAGAATAAAAATGAAAAATTCCTTCAAATATCGTGTCTAGGAGGTCCCCATAACCTGCCAGTGAAGTGGCGGATTTGTAGGATGTATAGAAACCTTTAAAAACCAAAAAATGCCGTTTCAAATCACGGTAAATGGTTTTCCTTTAATCTATTCAAAAACAACTGCTTGGGGCGGCATCCTGTATGAAAAGAGACAATTTAGGACACGCAGAACAAGTTTAGTGATTTTTTTTGGCTAAATTATGGTGAAACTTATGCAGGCTTTGGATGAAAGTAACAATAGGTGCTTTAAAATTGGTCCTTTAGTGTCGGCAACAGTGCCGTCACACCGTAACCCCTCTGTGGTATTGTGGAAGAGTGCAGGGTTGGACCCTGCGGTCCAATATTAAAATGATATGAATCTGGTATAGGCATCAGTGGCAGTGCACCCAAATATTGTGCCTTTGGTGGCAGCAAGTGCCTTCACACCATAAGTAACCCCTCTGTGGTACTGTGGAAGAGTGCAGTGGTGGAGGTTTTGGGAATGCCAACCAGTAATGATCCTTCTCCTTGATAGCATGAATCCTGGGGTCCTTTAGCAGGCTTTGCAGGATAAGGGAGCCCATGCAGTGTAGGTTGGAGGTGGCATTAGCTTCCAAGTCTTCCGCGTCAATGAGGATGACCCCATCGTGCACTTCCTCCTCCCAGCCACGTACTAGTCCTTGGGTTTCTGGGCACTCAAAACCCTCCCTTGAGGAATCCTCACCTTCAATGCCCCACTACTTAAATATTTCTCCTCCTCCTCATCCTCCTCCTGTCTGATCTGAGGACCCGCAGGAATGCTGTCTGCGGAAAGACTGGGGCCTTGAGAGCTAGGGAAGGCCTCCTCTTCCTCCCGCTGCTCTGCCTCTAGAGCCACATCTATAATTCCCCGCAGAGTGCGCTCCAGCAGGAACACTAAAGGAATTGTGTCACTGATGCATGCACTGTCCCTGCTCACCATCCTCGTTGCCTCCTCAAATGGCAACAGTACAGTGCATGCATCCTTGATCATCAGCCACTGCGGGGGGGAACCAAGTTGACCTGAACCTGTCCTTGTGCCATACTCACACAGGTACTCATTGATGGCCCTCTGCTGCTTTTGCAGACGCTGCAGCATTGCTTATGTACTATATTTTTTCTTACACTGCAGCAGCTGGGGCAACGTGATCTGACTGCGTAAATCTTCAACTGATGGGATGCTGTCACATTCTGAGGAAGGACCTGATGTCACGGACCACTACGCGCGCTGCTGCGAAAGACACCGGGTTAAGCCACCCACTATCTGTCTAGCCTAGCCCAGATAATGACTGCGTGGACAACAAGACCCCGCTTGCTTTCCTATCTGTCCCCGCACACTTTCTCTAGCAACAGGTACATAGAGTTCGATACAATGGTCCCAGGATTGCAACACAGTACAAGTCTTCTCATGAAGTGGGTAATGACTATGTCTCCCACAATCCCTGGCCTCACTTTCCTATTCTATTAGTTATGCTGCCACCAGTCCTCATGGACACTACGCGCGTCACAGCGAGAGACGCAGGGCTAAGCAACCACACTGTCTGCCTACCCTAGACCCAGACAGAGACTGCATAGAAAACAATCCCTGCCATCCCCAGCGACCGCAACTCACAATTTTGTTTCTAACTGAGCTTAAAACAATCAGCAATACTCCAGCCTCTTAGTTAGCGTGGATCGTATATCAGGCAGAAACAGAACGTAATAATGGATATTTATTATGATATATAAAAAAGCTATATATCACAGTGCATTTGTTACAGGAAAAATTATAGCTAGAATAAATCGCTAGTTACACAGTACACAGCAAAAGAAAAGGATTAAACACCGAGCATTACTTACAAGCAATAAGCTAGCATCAGTGACTCCGGGGTTGGAGATGGAGACATGCATAGATTCGCTGGAGATGGAAGCATGGACAGCATGGACCGATCATCAATTTTGATTGAACCCCTGTGATCAGCGAAAGCCCAGGGCCTGCCCCAGAATATATATAGGCTGCCTTTTTCTAAGGCCAGCCTCCTAGCTGGCAGAGCCTTTGCCTACAATCCCCAGAATTCCCCTCTCCTGAGCACGCTCCGTATGCTTCGTCATTAATCTTTAATTGCACAAAGGCATCCATTAGGGATGTGCGTTTTGGATTTCGGAATTTTCACGAAATTTCCCGATTCGGGTCTTTCGATTCGGCCGAAAATCCGAAATTTTTTAGATCCGAAAAAGTCGAATCCGAACAGGTTTCCGAACCGAATCGAAAATTTTTCGGAATTTCGAATGGACTTGAAATGTGTCAAATCGAAATCTATTGCTTTGAAACGAGAACAGCCTTTCCGAAAAAACGAAAAGTTTACCAAATCGAAAATTTTTTCGGAATTTTCGAATGGACTTGAAATGTGTCAAATCGAAATCTATTGCTTTGAAACGAGAACAGACTTTCCGAAAAAACGAAAAGTTTACCAAATCGAAATTTTTTCGGAATTTTCGAATGGACTTGAAATGTGTCAAATCGAAATTTATTTTCCCTCTATTCATGATTTCAGTTCCATTCGGGATTTCGGTACCATTTCGGTAAGTCTGGACATCGTATATTTAACTAGTATCGGTTATATGGCTGATTCTGTAAATTTTTTTATTGTTTCCAAAGATCCGATCAGAATTTTCGTATTTTGGTCAGATCCGATTCGTCCGCGGGTCGCGCATGCGCGCGCGCACATGTCGTAACTTTATTGAGCCAGTTTTATTGACAACTTTTTGAACAAATTTTTTTTTATTATTCTTCATAATGGCCTTTGCCAGAGAGGAGACCTCCTCTTCATCTTATGATGAAATCGAAGCACCGGCACCCAGGAAGAAAGTAAAACGGGCCCAAAATATGTCGTTTGAGGAGATGTTGGAGCTGGTCCGCATCTTTGATAGAAAAGATTATGATTGCCGGAACGGACCTTACGGCAGCAAGAATAACGCCAGGAAGGATCGTATCCTGGACAAGCTACGCGCCACCATTTTGGAGAAGTTTGGGAAGGACCGGACGAAGGACCAGCTACGGAAACGCTGGTCTGATTTAAAAGTTCGTGAGGAGGAGCAGTTGAGACGCATCCGCCGCGTCATAGCGAAACGTAAGTGTCATGTTATATTGTAAAGCGCTGCGCAAACTGTTGGTGCTATATAAATCCTGTATAATTATAATAATGTGCTTGCATGTGCCAATGTGCACAGAAATACGCTGATTTATCTAGTCCTTTTTTCATGCAATGTGATTGTGTATAGCTTTGCGTTTTCACAATTCGTCATACGTGCATTTTTGCCATAGCTTTTCTTTTTTGTGATTTTACGTATTCGTGAAAATTGTGATATTTGATGTATGTAGATGAAGTTACAATGCTGGATTTCTTTTGGCACTGTGTGTATAGTCTGTAGTGTGCTGGGGGGGGGTTGTTGTGATTGAGTGATGCATACGAGATGACCCACAGCTTGCCCAATATTGACTCCCACCTGCGCATCAATAAAAATCTCTGCGTCTTTGCTAAGTGATAGGATGGGACATGTAGTTCTTCTGAAAGTGCATCCAAACAGAGCTGCCTTCAATACATCCTCAGCAGCTGCTGCAGCAGTGTCATTGAATGCTTTAGATGCAAATTTCAAAACAAAATGGTGGATTTCTGTTGTTGTTTCTGCAATATCCAGTTTTATTATTAGCAGAAACTGAAAGTGAAACTGAGGCTGAGGCCTTCCATAAAATAACTAAAAGCAGTCACACAAAGCGCTTTGTACGCACACAACACAAATAATAGTTTTTATTGAATAAACGTAATGTTTACTTCTGAAAAAAAATATATAAATGAACGGTAATATATGTCTATGTGCAGAGGAAATAAATAAATATTTTGTGACTTTAGACCTATGAGATGGGAGTAGTGGGGGGTTAAGCTGGTAGTGGGTAGTGGAGGGGTCTCGCAATACTTTCGGCAATATATTGTATAGATATACCATTTTTTCCAGTCTGCATTATTTACGTGTTATATTTTTTGGATTTGGCAGAAGACAGGAAGAGGGCACAGGACGCCGAATCTGCCCGGGCAGGGACCAGTGCCCCAGCGGAGGAGGAGGAGGAGCCACGGGCGTCCACCAGCGCTGGTATATACTGTTTTATTTAGCAACGACTTTTGGTCAAAAACAGAAACATTTTTTGTTTACTGTATTTTTTATTTCTTTAATTTCTTACATATAGCACTGGATATGCAGACGGTGGTGGTGGGGGAGGAGGAGTCGGAGGAGGAGCAGGAGGAGGCCGCCAGCTCTGGTATATACTACTGTTATATTTTTTCAAGACTTTCAGTCAAAAATAGAAACCTGCTTTACTTACTGTATTTTCCTTCTTTCATTTATTGGATATATCGAAGAAGCCAGACCGAGCAATCAGGAGGCGATTGGCGAGCTTCGCCTGGCAGTCAGGACACTGGATTCCATCCAGGAACTGCTGCAGGAACTCCGGGAACACCTTACTAACACCGCGGACATCCTGGAGCGGCAGTAAGAGACAATCTTCAAGACAATACGGATGTGCCTCAGCTGCTCCTGCTCGCCTGCTTTGAGGTCGGACCAGCGTTTTCTGATCTGGTCCTTCGTCCCGTCTTTCCCAAACACCTCCAGGATGGTGGTGCGCGTAGCTTGTCAATGATACGATCCTTCCTAAAATTATTCTTCCTGCCGTAAGGGCCCTTACTGCAGTCATAATCTTTGTAATCAAAGATGCGGACCAGCTCCAACATCTCCTCAAATGCCAGTAATTCTAAAATGTATGTTTGTTTGTGTTGTTTGTGCCCCTGTTGGGCAGTTTGCCATCCTTGGCATGTTCCCTTCCCTTCCCTTCCCCATTTTGTAAATAAATTTTCTATTTTTTCTATATTTTCCTGTTTGTGTGCGTTGCTTTACGTTAATAAGTTAATTATGTATTGCTTGGTTTCCTCACTGTTAAACACGTCGATGCGGAGGACGCGCTCAGCGCGTCCTCCGCATGGCTGCTGGTATGCGGAGGACGCGCTCAGCGCATCCTCCCTTTGGGGTCAGCGTTCGGCTGGGTTCCGGCCGATCGCTGGCCCCCCCGGTGCGGGCTGACATCCTCGATGTCAGCCCAGCATCCGGAACCGCCGCCGGTGAAATTAGGTGTCATCGCGACCTCTCTCCCTCCCGATCGGCGGCGTTGCGGGGGTTAACCCAGGCACCAATTGGAAGGGCACAGCCTGCCCTTCCAAATGGTGCCTGGCATTAACCCCTGGGGAGCTGGATCGCGAATCGGCGCTGAAAAGCGCCGGTTCGTGATCCTTTCCCGGAGCTGGCCGACATCTTGGATGTCGGCCAAGCCTCCGGGAACTCCCCCTGAGGACTGGCGTCATCGTGCGTAGCACGATGATGCCAGTCCTAGAGTTAACCCCTAACTGCCACCAACGGTGGAGATAGGGAGTTCCAATGAACTCCCTATCTCCCGATCCGTGGCAGCTAGGGGTTAAAGTTTGGTATGGTTGGATCGGCCAGAGCATGGCCGTTCCAACGATACCAAACACTACAGTGAAAAAAGTTTTTTTTTAAAAATTAAAAATAAAAATATATTTTAAAAAAAATTATAAAAATTAAATAAACATTTTTTTTTTATTTTTTGGGTTCGTTAATGCAGCAATATTGTTCCCATTTCAATTATAATGTGAACAATGATGCTGCACTAACGAGGTGCTGGGGCAATGTCCACGAGGAGCTGGGGCATGTCCACGAGGAGCTGGGGCATGTCCACGAGGAGCTGGGGCATGTCCACGAGGAGCTGGGGCATATCCACGAGGAGCTGGGGCAATATCCACGAGGAGCTGGGGCATGTCCACGAGGAGCTGGGGCATGTCCACGAGGAGCTGGGGCATATCCATGAGGTGTTGGGGCAATATCCACGAGGAGCTGGGGCATGTCCACGAGGAGCTGGGGCATGTCCACGAGGTGCTGGGGCATGTCCACGAGGAGCTGGGGCATATCCATGAGGTGCTGGGGCAATATCCACGAGGAGCTGGGGCATGTCCACGAGGAGCTGGGGCATATCCATGAGGATGTCGGATGTCGGCCAAGCTTCCGGGAACTCCCCCTGAGGACTGGCGTCATCGTGCATAGCACGATGACGCCAGTCCTGGAGTTAACCCCTAGTTGCCACCAATGGTGGAGATAGGGGTTCCAATGAACCCCCTACCTCCCGATCCGTGGCAGCTAGGGGTTAAAGTTTGGTTCCAACGATACCAAACACTACAGTGAAAAAAGGTTTTTTTTAAAAATTAAAAATAAAAATATATTTTAAAAAAAATTATAAAAATTAAATAAACATTTTTTTTTTATTTTTTTGGTTCGTTAATGCAGCAATATTGTTCCCATTTCAATTATAATGTGAACAATGATGCTGCACTAACGAGGTGCTGGGGCAATGTCCACGAGGAGCTGGGGCATGTCCACGAGGAGCTGGGGCATGTCCACGAGGAGCTGGGGCATGTCCACGAGGAGCTGGGGCATATCCACGAGGAGCTGGGGCAATATCCACGAGGAGCTGGGGCATGTCCACGAGGAGCTGGGGCATGTCCACGAGGAGCTGGGGCATATCCATGAGGTGTTGGGGCAATATCCACGAGGAGCTGGGGCATGTCCACGAGGAGCTGGGGCATGTCCACGAGGTGCTGGGGCATGTCCACGAGGAGCTGGGGCATATCCATGAGGTGCTGGGGCAATATCCACGAGGAGCTGGGGCATGTCCACGAGGAGCTGGGGCATATCCATGAGGATGTCGGATGTCGGCCAAGCTTCCGGGAACTCCCCCTGAGGACTGGCGTCATCGTGCATAGCACGATGACGCCAGTCCTGGAGTTAACCCCTAGTTGCCACCAATGGTGGAGATAGGGGTTCCAATGAACCCCCTACCTCCCGATCCGTGGCAGCTAGGGGTTAAAGTTTGGTTCCAACGATACCAAACACTACAGTGAAAAAAGTTTTTTTTTTAAAATTAAAAATAAAAAAATATTTAAAAAAATTTATAAAAAAAATAATAATAATTTTTTTCTTTTTTTTGGTTTGTTAATGCAGCAATATTGTTCCCATTTCAATTATAATGTGAACAATGATGCTGCACTAACGATTTTTGTATGCGGTGCATTTGTTAAACATCGTGTAATTTCCCCCCAAAAAAAAATGTAACGAGACCCCATCTCTAATTTTTTTAACAAGCGCACTCCATACAAAATATAACCGCAATTGCTCGCGCGTTAAAATGTGGAAAAAAAACACTTTACAGGTTGTAAATTATTGAAAAATCATATTTTATTGCATTTTTTGTTATAATATACAGACAGGTCATGACGTATACATATAATAATGACATATTATGAATCTGCAGAGTCTGACGGAAAGAACGATATATAATATGTCTGGGTCATATACTAAAATAAGCCTTCAAAACACGTTTAAACATGACGAGCAAAACCGGTAAAAATTAGCTCAGCACAGGGACGGGAAAAGCCTCAGCAGCGAAAGGGTTAATTAAAAAAACACGATAGAATCGCCAGAATTATCGTATCGACAGAATGAATTATCGGATCTGAAAAACAAACCAAAAATGTATTATAAAAAATATATAAAGTAGTATTAAAAAAGTAAACCATAGTAGTTTTTTCATCAAAACGAATAGAGTTAGACAGCTTTGAAACGAGAACAGACGTTCCGAAAAAACGAAAAGTTCCGAAAAACGAAAAATTGGCTATATACCGAAAACCATGTACAATTCCGAAAAACGAAAAGTTCCGAAATACGAAAAGTTCCGAAATACGAAAAATTGGCGATATGCCGAAAACCATGTACAATTCCGAAAAACGAAAATTTTCCGAAATAACGAAAAGTCGATACAGAAACCTAGTAAAGTGACCCAAAAATACGAAAAATGGTCGATATTCCGAAAAATAAATGTACCCGAAAACCGAATCGAACCGAACCGAATCGAAACGGAAAGCAGTCGAAACGAGCCGAATCGAAAAGTTTAAAAATTCGAAAAATCAAATCGAATCGAAAAAAAAATCGGTGCACATCCCTAGCATCCATCTTCGCCCCAGACCCCCCTTAGGGATCAAGGGATGTGCTTCCTTCTTTGAAGATAGGACCTACATCTTGGTGCCGGGCTGGCTCCCAAGGTGCGACTAATAGGCTATGCGACATGTCAGTTCACAAAAGACATTCCATTATACAGCCACGTGTTATATCCTCCCCCCAAGGGAGAAAGATAACCATTTTAATTACATTTTAGCACTTACTCCCGACAGCTGTGGACACAGAGACACGTTCCCGAAATGGTCAGACACAAATATGAATATGACTCTACATGGAGGAGATATGTATAAACAGGCACATAGACACATATACACAAGCAGACCCTTATATAGATAGAAATCCAGATCTAATCTGCCCCATCTCCCATCTCTAATCTGCTACACCTGGTACACTCATTACTGTAGCATCATCCCTGTCAGTGGAGGTTGCAGGCAGTGACATGGCAGGACATATAGTGGGGGTAGAGACAGATGAGGAGGAGGAGGACCTATGCAATTTGTTGTGCCAACGGGATGCGTGACAGGTGGTCATATGTCACCTCAAGCACGTGGTACCCAAGCGTGGGATGTCTTTCCCACGCTTGATCCTCATCTGACATAGATTACAAATAGCAACAGTGCGGTCTGCTGCACATTTCTTAAATAACTCCCAGACAGCAGAGATCCTGGACGTGTGCTGCGAGACAACAGCGCTCTGCACCTGAGCAGCTCTGACATCTGATGCCTTGGACTGGCTATGGTTGGTCATAGAGGACGTTGTGCCTCGTGTTTGTTGTGCCTCCTCCTCCTCCTCACTTGACTCCTCTGTTCGATCAGGCACCCAGGTGGAGTCAGTGACCTCATCATCGTCATCACCCCCTATCTCCTCATCACTGGAGCCAACTTCACAATATGCTGCAGCTGCTGGGGGAACATGAGTGCCAGTTCTTTGTGTGTCACTGGCACCCCCTCCCTCTAGGCTGATTTTACTCCCTTCCTCAACCTCAGAGTTTGAATCAGAGCACTGGAGTTGCTGCGCATCCTCAAGCAGCATGTCACTGTAGTCAAACAATTCAGCTGACTCCTCCGTGTATGATAGTGAGGCTACGGCAGGAGTAGCTGTGGACATGGAGGCTGAATTAGATATTTTGGCAGCTGAGGTGGACTGTAAACCACTACAAGCCTGGCTGGCAGAGGACTCAGAAGATGAGGATGGCCTGGTTAGCCAATCCTGCAAATCCTCTGTATGTTGCTGCTGTTTAAGATGGCCATCACCAGTTAGAAACAAGGACAAGCGTGCCCCTGCAGAGGATGCACCATGTCCACGACGACCAGGGGCACAGCCTTCCCAACACAGAGGCTGCTTGCCCTCTTATCTGTGTCTGGGAGCATCTGCCTGTCCTCTTTTGGTCTTTCTGTCATGGTGAGTGATATACAGATTAAAGATACACAGAACTCTGATTCAACTGTGTTATCTAGATTAAAGATTTCCAGAACTCTGGTATAACTCAGTGAGACACCCTGATAGCTGGCAGCCAGTGACAAGACACATATTAAAATTCCCCGAAACCTCCTATAAATCTGTGAGACCCCCTGATGGGTGGCAGTGACAAGACACAGATTAAAATTCACAGAAATCTGCTAGAAGTATGTGGGACCCCCTGATAGCTGGCAGTGAGAAGACACAGATTACAATACCCAGAAACTTCCTATAAATCAGTGAGACCCCCTGATCGGTGGCAGTGACAAGACACAGATTACAATTCCCAGGAACCTCCTATAAATCAGTGAGACCCCCTGATGGGTGGCAGTGACAAGACACAGATTACAATTCCCAGATATCAGATAGAAGTGAGACCCCCCAATAGCTGCTGGCAGTGAGAACACACGGATTACAACAATTCCCAGATATTTTGTAGAAATGAAACCCCCACAATAGCTGCTGGCAGTGAGAACACACAGATTACAACAATTCCCAGATATCTTGTAGAAGTGAGACCCCCACAATAGCTGCTGGCAGTGAGAACACACAGATTACAACAATTCCCATATATCTTGTAGAAGTGAGACCCCTAATAGCTGCTGGCAGTGAGAACACACACTAACAGAACAATCTCCTCTCAAAAAACACTTGCTGGGGCTGCGAGGGACGCCTTATATAGTGTGCTGCGGGACTTGGCTCTGTGAGCCCATGATTGGGCAAAATTTGCCCAATCAGGACTCTGAGTCGTGATCATGGGTGTCCACAGGATGGGGCAAGGGGGCGCTCGCCCCCCCCTGGAACTGCCCATTACTCACAGCACAGCCTGCAGCACATTTCATTGCAGGTTAACGCAATGATTCGCTGCAGGTTCCTCCCAGTCTACCAGTGGCAGCTCTCTAAGGCCTCATGGCTGCCTAGCCCCTCCTACCAACAGACTGGTCCTATGATGGAGCGAGCAGGGCCCTCTTGGAAATTTGCAGGGGAAATCATTCAGCAGCAGGGCAGGCAGCAGGTGGCTCTTAGGAGGCTGCTCGGACCCTGCTTACAGAGGATGCTGCTGTGCTTCTCCCTCCTCCGCTGCTGATGTCCACTGCTCCAGGCCGCCTCCAGGAAGAGCGCTACCTCACACCAGTAAGTGGAGGTAAAAGAGCCAAGGGGGGGGGCAGTGATCTGCTAAACATGGCTGAGTGCTGTGGCAGATCACCTGGAATCCCAAGGACAGAGAATCTCCTCTCCAGCAGCAGCAGCAGCATGTGGTACTGAGACACAGACAGTGCAGAGCCTTCACTGATTTACTGCCTCTCTCTCTCCCTGCTGTGGTGGGGCTCCCTGTCCAATGCAAAGATAAGGAAATCTGC
This sequence comes from Leptobrachium leishanense, assembly GCA_009667805.1. Classification (NCBI taxonomy): domain Eukaryota; kingdom Metazoa; phylum Chordata; class Amphibia; order Anura; family Megophryidae; genus Leptobrachium; species Leptobrachium leishanense. The sequence goes on along the minus strand of CM019073.1, from coordinate 66,290,684 downwards.
AGGGTGAGCTGAGAGGGGCTTAACTTTCAGCTCTGACAGGTACTGTGTCTACACTTAACTCTTCTCTTCCTGGCCTTCCTTGCCCCCCTATAATAAGGGATTATTAAATGGTTAATTCCGTCAAAACACATTGAGGGTCAGGAGTTTCCACCCCCCCTCGCTTTACACTGTTCACATATTTTATATTGTAGCGCTCACTCCCGGAGGAGCCGCTGAATTTAACCTCGGGTTAGTCTCTCCGCACTAGGGAATAAATATACACCAGCACTGTTGTGGATTTTATAGATTATATACTTTACTGGTCTCAATAAAGCGGCATATATAATGTAAGCACAGTATATAGAAAACAGGATTTCGTAATGCGAGAAACGCGCAGCGGTAAAAGAAAAGTTTAACCCCTTTGTTTCTGGAGTGTAAGTCCCGTGAAAGTAATGTCCCAAAAAAAGGTGTGTGTGTGTGAGCTCAGGTACCCGGGTACTATATTCGACTGGCCAGTGAATGGATTTAGCAAATCTTTGACTAGTCACGTTGAGGCCCTGTAGATTTAACAATACTGCAGTGTGCTTTGTTAAACTTTGACTGTGACCTGGGGCCTGGAAGGCCTCTCACCCATCCGCCAGACAATCTGTTCCACTGCCCGATCAAGGATGTCTCTCCGCTGGATTATACTGGAACTCTGTGCCACCGGATCCGCTTCTCCTGCTTGCCCGATTTCTGCAACAAGATCTACGGCCTACCGCCTGCACTCCCAGTGGATCATCGCGGTCTCCTTACTCGGGGTCCAAACAGGAACTCTGTGTCTGTGCAAAACCTCTCAGCGGTGGATTACTAGGTCTCTGGCAAGTCAGGATTTCTGCATAATGTGAGTATATTGCTATATCCACAGCATGTTTGGTGATGCTGCCTGTCCGTCATTTTTTATTTATTTTTTAACAAAAAACACTGTTCTGTTTCGCTTTCCTAATGTCCCTCATTTTAAGAACGTCTTCATTCAGGGTGTTAGGGTGTCTTTTTAGGGGTTCCTCCATATATTCAGGGTGTGGGTGTCTTTTTAGGGGCTCCTCCATATATTTAGGGTGTGTGGGTGTCTTTTGAGGGGCTCCTCCATATATTCATGGTGTGCGGGTGTCTTTTTAGGGGCTCATCCATATATTCACGGTGTGCGGGTGTCTTTTTAGGGGCTCCTCAATATATTCAGGGTGTGTGGGTGTCTTTTTAGGGGCTCCTCCATATATTCATGGTGTGTTTTTAGGGGCTCCTTCATATATTCAGGGTGTGTGGGTGTCTTTTTAGGGGCTCCTCCATATATTCAGGGTGTGTGGGTGGGTTTTTAGGGTCTCCTCCATATATTCAGGGTGTGCAGGTGCCTTTTTAGGGGCTCTTTCATATATTTAGATGTGCGGGTGTATATTATAGGGCAGAATATGGATGTCATAATAATTTTGCCACCCCCGGAAAATTTTCTGCAGACGCCCCTGGCCGTGATTGGCATAGTCTTAAACCTGTCTTGCACCTAATCTGTGGTCAGGTGCAGGCTGCAGCCAATTACAAGCTTCAGGCCCATGGAAAAGTGCATTGTGGTCCATTGTGGTGCATTGTGGGCGAACTCGAACTGAACACGTGGAAATGTTCGGAGATTTCGCAAACAGCCGAACGGCCGATGTTCGATGCGAACTCCGAACAGATCGAACCAGACAGCTCATCCCTAGTGAGAAGGTTGTCTTCACGTCCGAGGTTTCCTCTGAGAGTTCTTGCTTGTCTCTTAGGAATGTTGTCAGCATCGATTCAAGCAGTGTTTCCAAGACCTCTCTTTTATCGAGCCCTGCAAAGACTCAAAGCATCATGCCTTTGCCAGGGTATGCTCTATTGGACCTGATCTCTTTAGACGAGGATTCTCGAACAGAGCTACAATGGTGGAGAGATCACATCGATACATGGAACGGCCGTTCTTTTTTCTCTCCTCAACCAGAGGTGATTATAGATTCTGACACAAGCAATTATGGTTGGGGCGCGCGATTAGGTTCTGTTTCTACAGGAGGCAGATGGGATTCTGCAGAGGCCTCACTACACATAAACGTATTAGAGCTCCTAGCTGGTTTGTCGCTATATAATAGTTTTTTCAAAGACAAAACAATTCACTCAGTGTTACTCCGTATGGACAACTTCTCAGCAGTGACTCACATAAATCGCTTGGGAGGTACCAGGTCCAAACAATTATAGGAAATATCCAAACGTTTTTGGGGGGTTGGTCTTTCCATCAACATTACAGTGAAGGCCCAATTCATTCCAGGTTTATGCAACGTTGTAGCAGACTGGAATTCCAGGTATTTATTAGATCCCAGCGACTGGAGTTTAGACAGAACAATATTCCGATCTTTGTTGTCTCTATGGGGTCCCTTTACAATAGACCTTTTTGCCTCTCGCTTGAACACTCAACCTCCATGGTACTTCAGTTGGAGGCCAGATCCGGATGCGTTAGAAACAGACGCATTATGCCAAACCTGGCCTCGGGGAATACTTTATGCATTTCCTCAGTTCCTCCTGATTAGGGATGAGCTGTTCGGTTCGGACGGTTCAGAGTTCGCATCGAACAAAGTCTGTTCGTTTGATCGCGAACTCCGAACATTTCCGGGTGTTTGCCGCGTGTTCGCCCACAATGCACCACAATGGACCACAATGCACTTTCCCACTTGCCTGAAGCTCGTAGTTGGCTACGGCCTTGCACCTGACCACAGGTCTGGTGCAAAGACAGGTTCAACACTATGCCAATCACGGCTCAGAGTCCTGATTGGGTCAAATTTTGCCCAATCATGGGCTCACAGAGCTAAGTCCCGCAGCACACTACATAAGGTTTCCACGCAGCGCTTCTGCACACATTTGAGAGGAGATTTCAGAGGAGATAGTTGTTCTGTGTTCTTACTGCCGGTCTGCCACGCTACGGGGGGGGGGTCTGGGGCGGTCTAATTTCTACCAAATATCTGGGAATTGAGGTGATCTGTCTCTTGTCACTGCCAGCAAGTCTTTTTGGAGTCACAAATTTCTACAAAATATTTGGGAATTGAGGTGATCTGTGTCTTGTGACTCACTGCCAGTACCACACAGTATTTTGGGGGGGTCACAAATTTCTACAAAACGTTTGGGAATTGAGGTGATCTGTCTCTTGTCACTGCCAGTAAGTATTTTGGGGTCACAAATTTCTACAAAATATTTGGGAATTGAGGTGATCTGTGTCTTGTGACTCACTGCCAGTACCACACAGTATTTTGGGGGGTCACAAATTTCTACAAAACGTTTGGGAATTGAGGTGATCTGTCTCTTGTCACTGCCAGTATGTATTTTGGGGTCACAAATTTCTACAAAATATTTGGGAATTGAGGTGATCTGTCTCTTGTCACTGCCAGCAAGTATTTTGGGGGTCACAAATTTCTACAAAACATTTGGGAATTGAGGTGATCTGTGTCTTGTCACACAGCCAGTGCCACGCAGTATTTTGGGGGTCACAAATTTCTACAAAATATTTGGGAATTGATGTGATCTGTGTCTTGTGACTCACTGCCAGTACCACGCAGTATTTTGGGGGTCACTAATTTTTACAAAATATCTGGGAATTGAGGTGATCTGTGTCTTGTCACTGCCAGCAAGTGTTTTGGGGGTCACAAATTTCTACAAAACATTTGGGAATTGAGGTGATCTGTGTCTTGTCACTGCCAGCAAGTGTTTTGGGGGTCACAAATTTCTACAAAATATTTGAGAATTGAGGTGATCTGTGTCTTGTGACTCACTGCCAGTACCACGCAGTATTTTGTGGGGGTCACAAATTTTTACAATATATCTGGGAATTGAGGTGATCTATCTCTTGTCACTGCCAGCAACTATTTTGGGGGTCACTAATTTCTACAAAAAATTTGGGAATTGAGGTGATCTGTGTCTTGTCACTGCCAGCAAGTATTTTGGGGTCACAAATTTCTACAAAATATTTGGGAATTGTAATAATCCGTGTGTTCTCACTGGCTGCCACCCATCAGGGGGTCTCACTGATTTATAGGAGGTTTCTCTCAGACTTGTAATCTGTGGCTTCTCACTAGGGGTGTGCATTTCGGGTTTCGGAATTATGGAATTTTCACGAAATTTCCCGATTCGTGTTTTCGGATGCGGCCGATTTTCCGAAAATTTTTAGATCCGAAAACGGCAGATCCGAAAAGTTTTCCGAGCCGAAACGAAATATTTTCGGAATTTTCGAATGGACTTGAAATGTGTCAAATCGAAATTTATTTTCGCTCTATTCATGATTTCGGTTCCATTCGTGATTTCGGTTCCATTTCGGTAATTCTGGACATTGTATATTTAACTATTACCGGTTATATGACTTGTTTTTTTTGTTTCCAATGATCCGATAATTCTGTCGATACGAAAATTCGTAATCTGGTCGGATCCGATTCGTCCGCGGGTCGCGCATGCGCGCGTGCGCGGATGTCGTAACTTTATTGAGCCATTTTTGTACAGAGTTTTGACAATTGCCAAAAAAATTGAAATTATTTATCATGGCTGAAGGAAGAGACAGAGAGTCCCATTCGGACACCTCCTCATCTGCTTCCACCCCAGAGACACCCAGGAAGAAGCGGGCCAGTAACATGGCGTTTGACGAGATGTTGGAGCTGGTCCGCATCTTTGATAAAAAAGATTATGACTGCCATAAGGGCCCTTACGGCAGAAAGAATAACGCGCGCAAGTACTGTATCCTAGATAAGCTACGCACCACCATCGCGGAATTATTTGGGAAAGACCGGACAAAGGACCAGCTCCGAAAACGCTGGTCCGACCTCAAGACGCGCGAGCAGGAGCAGCTGAGGCACATCCGGTGTGTCATAGCCAAACGTAAGTGTCATGTTATATTGTAAAGCGCTGCGCAAACTGTTACATAGTTACATAGTTATATAGGCTGAAAAAAGACATGCGTCCATCGGGTTCAGCCTCTCCCACATAACCTACTGCTGTTGATCCAAAAGAAGGCAAAAAACCCAGTCTGAAGCGCTCGCCAATATGCAACATACTGGGAAAAAATTCCTTCTTGACCCCAGAATGGCAGTCAGATTTCTCCTTGGATCAAGAAGCTTTTACCCACATATTAACCCTTTCGCTGCTGAGGCTTTCCCGCCCCTGTGCTGAGGTCTTTTTTACCTGTTTTCTCATCATGTTTAAACGTGTTTTGAAGGCTTATTTAGTATATGACACCGACATATTATATATCGTTCTTTCCGTCAGACTCGGTTAGATTCATAATATGTCATTATTATATGTATACGTTATGTCATGTCTGTATATTATAACAAAAAATGCAATAAAATATGTATTTCAATAATTTACAACGTGTAAAGTGTTTTTTTCCACATTTTAACATGCGAGCAATTGCGGTTATATTTTGTATGGGGTGCGCTTGTTAAAAAAATTAGAGATGGGGTCTCGTTACATTTTTTTTTGGGGAAAATGACACTATTTTTAACAAACGCACCGCATACAAAAATCGTTAGTGCAGCATCATTGTTCACATTATAATTGAAATGGGAACAATATTGCTGCATTAACAAACCCAAAAAAAAAAAAAAAAGTGTTTTTTTTTTTTTTATTATTATTTTTTTTTTTTTTTTTTTATTTTATTTTTCATTTTTTTTTTTTTTACAAATAAAATTTTTTTAACTTTCATGTTTGGTAATCGTTGGAACGGCCATGCTCTGGCCGATTCCAACGATATCAAAATTTAACCCCTAGCTGCCACGGATCGGAGATAGGGAGTTCATTGGAACTCCCTATCTCCACACTTGGTGGCAGTTAGGGTTAATGCTAGGACTGGCGTCATCGTGCTACGCACGATGACGCCAGTCCTCTGGGGAGTTCCCGGAAGCTTGGCCGACATCCAGATGTCGGCCAGCTCCCGAAGGATCGCGAATCGGCGCTTTTCAGCGCCGATTTGCGATCCAGCTCCCCAGGGGTTAATGCCAGGCATCATTTGGAAGGCAGGCTGTGCCCGCAAATGATGCCTGGGTTAAGCCCCTGTGATCCGCCGATCGGAGGGAGAGAGTCCGAAGACCTCCCCCTCCCTTTCAGGCGCCTCCTCCGCACATGCGGGGGGGCGCCTGAAATAGGTGTCATCGCGCCCCCGCGATGACACCTATAAGGCGGCTGGTGGTCCGATGCCGGCTGACATCCAGGATGTCAGCCCGCACCGGAGGGGCCAGCGATCGGCCGGAACCCGGCCGAACGCTGACCCCAAGCTGAGGACGCGCTCAGCGCGTCCTCAGCACACAGCGGTAATGCTGAGGACGCGCTGAGCGCGTCCTTAGCATTAAGTGGTTTAAATATTATAACCCTTAATATTCTGTGTCTGCAGGAAGTCATCCAGTCGTTTTTTAAAAGTCTGTACAGACTCTGACCCAACCACCTCAACAGGCAGAGAATTCCACAGCTTTATTGTTCTCACCGTAAAATAACCCTTCCTATGCTTTAAGCTAAATTTTCTTTCTTCCAGTCTAAATGGATGACCCCTTGTCCTATGTATAGTCCTGTTAATGAATAGGTTATCAGACAATGGTTGATAATGGCCCCGTATATATTTATATAAGGTTATCAGATCCCCTCTAAGGCGCCTTTTCTCTAAACTAAACAGGTTTAAGCTTGTTAGTCTTTCCTCATAACTTAACCCTTCCATTCCCCTTATTAATTTAGTTGCCCGTCTCAGCACTTTTTCTAACGATATAATATCTTTTTTTAAGACAGGTGCCCAAAATTGCACGGCATATTCAAGGTGCGGCCTGACCATTGATTTATACAGAGGCAAAATTATGTTTTCATCCCGTGAGTGAACTCCCCTTTTAATGCATGCCAGTACTTTGCTGGCCTTGGCGGCTGCTGTTTGACATTGCACATTGTTACTTAGTTTGAAGTCTATGATTATTCCCAAATCCTTCTCCTGCTTGGATTTCCCTAACTCCGTACCATTTAGGGTATAAATTGCTTGTGTGTTCTTCACTCCAAAGTGCATAACTTTACATTTATCTAGATTAAATTTCATCTGCCATTTAAGTGCCCAGTCCCCCAATTTATCTAAATCCCTCTGCAGCGAAGTAACATCCTGCTCACATTGTATTACTTTTCCTAGCTTTGTGTCATCTGCAAATACTGATACATGACTTTCAATGCCTATCTCAAGGTCATTTATAAATAAATTGAATAGTATTGGTCCTATAACAGACCCCTGAGGGACACCACTTACCACTGGTGTCCATCTTGAAAATGTACCATTTATGACAACTCTCTGTACCCTATCTTTTACCCAGTTTTCTATCCAAGAACAAGTATTTTCATCTAGACCATTTTTTCTTAATTTAAGTAGTAACCTTTTGTGTGGAACTGTGTCGAAAGCTTTGGCAAAATCTAAGTAAATCACATCCACTGCGACCCCCTGATCTATACTTCTACTTACTTCCTCATAGAACGTAATTAGGTTAGTCTGACATGATCTGTGTTTCATGAAACCATGCTGATTTTTGCCAATTACATTATACCTCCCAATAAATTCCTGAATATTATCCCTTAGTAACCCCTCAAATACTTTCCCAGCCACAGATGTTAAGCTCACAGGTCTATAATTCCCAGGCACAAATTTTAAACCTTTCTTAAATATAGGGACCACGTCAGCTTTTCTCCAATCCTCTGGTACTATTCCTGAAAGAAAAGAATCTTGAAAGATTAAGAACAGAGGTTTACATATTTCAACACATAGCTCTCTTAGTACTCGCGGGTGAATTCCATCTGGCCCTGGGGCTTTATTAACATTCACATTGTTTAATTTGTGTAAAACCTTGTCCTGAGTCAACCAGTCACTTTGTATTAGTAAGTTTTTATTAATGACTTTCATGTCTCCTGTTATAGGTTTCTCTTTGATAAATACTGAAGAAAAATAATCATTTAAAATTTCTGCTTTATCCTGATCTTCAGTTAACAATAACCCTGACTCAGATTTTAGTGAACCTACATTTTCACTCTTGGGTTTTTTAGAATTTATGTACCTAAAGAATCTTTTAGGGTTGGTCTTGCTCTCTTTGGCTATTTCTTTTTCATTTTCTAGTTTAGCCCATCTAATCGCATTTTTACATGCTTTATTGGCTGCCCTATATGCTTTATAGGATGCCTCAGATTTATCAGATTTAAAAGCTTTAAATGCCTTCTTTTTATTTTTCATTTCCTTAGTTACCTTCCTACTAAGCCACATTGGTTTCAGTCTGTTTCTTTTATATTTATTAACCAGTGGAATATATTGTGACGTGTACTTTTCTAGTGTTAGTTTAAAGATATTCCACTTATCCTCAGTGTTTTTCCCGTGAAAGAGTTTCTGCCAGTCAATGACATTGAGAGCTTCCTTTATTTTAATAAAGTTGGCCTTTTTAAAATTATATATTTTAGCATGCCCCTTATGAATGTGTTTTTTTGAGTTTATTTCAAAAGTCACCATGTTATGGTCGCTATTTCCCAACTGTTCTTTTACATTAATATTTGAGAAAAGATCCACATTATTTGTTATAACCAGGTCCAGACAGTTATCCTCTCTAGTTGGTGTTTCTACCAGTTGTGACATGAAGGTATCATTTAAAATGTTCAGGAACCGGATTCCCTTTGCTGAATTACTAGTCCCACTATCCAATTAATGTCCGGGTAATTAAAATCTCCAATAATTAAAGTGCTACCATGATGTGCGGCCTTCCTAATTTGCTCTAACAGTTGTTCTTCCTCATCATTATCTATATTAGGTGGTTTATAGCATATGCCAACCAATAATTGACTTCCCTGTTTATTCCCCAACGAAATATTTACCCATAAGGATTCCACATTTCCCTCATCGCTTTCCAGTTGTGTAATATTAGGCTTTAAATCCTGATTTACATATAAACACACTCCACCCCCTTTCTTATGTTTCCTATCCTATCCTGTTGGTGCTATATAAATCCTGTATAATAATAATAATGTGCTTGCATGTGCTAATGTGCACAGAAATATGTTGATTTATCTAGTCCTTTTTTCATGCAATGTGATTGTGTATAGCTTTGCGTTTTCACAACTCGTCATACATGTATTTTTGCCATAGCTTTTTTGTGATTTTACGTATTCGTGAAAATTGTGACATTTGATGTATGTAGATGAAGTTACAATGCTGGATTTCTTTTAGCACTGTGTGTATAGTCTGTAGTGTGCTGGGGGGGGTTGTTGTTATTGAGTGATGCATACGAGATGACCCGCAGCTTGCCCAATATTGGCTCCCACCTGCGCATCAACAAAAATCTCAGCGTCTCTGCTAAGTGGTAGGATGGGACATGTAGTTGTTCTGAAAGTGCATCCAAACAGAGCCGCGTTCAATACGTCCTCAGCAGCTGCTGAATTGTTGCAGGGCAGCAATTCAGTTTGCTGCAGCAGTGTCATTATTGAACGCTTTAGATGCAAATTTCAAAACAAAATGGCCGATTTCTGTTGTTTCTGCAATATCCAGTTTTATTCGCAGAAACTGAAAGTGAAACTGAGGCCGAGGCCTTCTATAAAATAACTAAAAGCAGTCAGCACAATGCGTTTTGTATGCACACAACACAAATAATAGTTTTTATTGAATAAACGTAATGTTTACTTCTGAAAAAAATATATAATTGACCAGTAATATATGTCTATGTGCAGAGGAATAATAAATAAATATTTTGTGACTTTAGAACTATGAGATGGGAGTAGTGGTGGGTCAAGCTGGTAGTGCTAGTGGGTAGTGGTCGGTGTCGCAATACTTTCGGCAATATATTGTATAGATATACCATTTTTTCCAGTCTGCATTATTTACGTGTTATTTTTTGGATTTGGCAGAAGACAGGAAGAAGGCAGCATCTGCCCCGGCGGGCACCAGTGCCCCAGTGGAGGAGGAGCCACGGGCGACCACCAGCGCTGGTATATACTGTTTTATTTTGCAACGACTTTTGGTCAAAAACAGAAACATTTTTTGTTTACTGTATTTTAATTTAATTTTTTTATGTATAGCACAAGAGGAGCAGGAGGAAGAGGAGGAGCAGGAGGAGGAGCAGGAGGAGGCCGCCAGCACTGGTATATACTACTGTTATATTTTTTCAAGACTTTCAGTCAAAAATAGAAACCTGCTTTACTTACTGTATTTTCCTTCTTTCATTTATTGGATATATAGAAGGAGAAGCCAGACCGGACACGTCCAGTGTCAGGCTAATAAATCGGGAGGCGATCGGCGAGCTACGCCTGGCTGTTACCTCCATCGACGCCATACAGGAACTGCTCCAGGAACTGCGGGAGCACATAAGCAATGCCGCGGACATCCTGGAGCGGCAGTGAGACCAGTGGCAGCCTCCTCCCGAATGTAACCGGAATGTGCCTCAGCTGCTCCTGCTCGCGTGCCTTGAGGTCGGACCAGTGTTTTCGGAGCTGGTCCTTCGTCCGGTCCTTCCCGAACAGCTCCAGGATGGTGGTGCGTAGCTTGTCAACGATACGATCCTTGCGGGTGTTATTCTTCCTGCCGTAAGGGCCCTTACGGCAGTCATAATCTTTGTAATCAAAGATGCGGACCAGCTCCAACATCTCCTCAAATGCCAGTAACTGTTGGGCAGTTTGCCATCCTTGGCATGTTCCCTTCCCTTCCCCATGTTGTAAATAAATGTTATATTTTTTTCTAATTATTTTCCTGTTTGTGTGCGTTGCTTTTCCTTACTTAATAAGTTAATATGTATTGCTTGGTTTCTTTTCCACACTGTTAAAATTATATGTACATAAATGTATTGACATTTCTATGGACCCTTTGTCATAAATTTGTCAACATATTTGTGGCCATGAATGTGACTGTGCACATTCTACACTTCCTGCCTGGCCAAAAAATGTCACACACTAACACAACCTTGTTGTACTGCCTTGAGATTTGATTACCGACGTGGCCTGGTTTTGTTAAGCTTAGGCGATGTCACAACAACACGGATTTTTGTCCACAGTCACATTCATTGTATAACCAAGAATTTATCAAAAAATATTGATGGCAGCACTGCGTGAAGTCTTCTCCGACACAACCCAAAGATCCTCAGTACGGCTCAGGTCTAGTTTATTTGTCCCTGTTTGCAGCTTCATGCAACACCTCCTCCAGGGGTCAACTGGGAAAAAAGTGAGGGAACTCACCCACGAATTCCACAACCCCTATTACCTGAAGAAAAAATATATATAATCATGAGTATAGCAGTGCGTGCCAGTGATACCATTTTTATTGGGTTAACTTTACATTTAAAAGACAAGCTTTCAAGAGTATAAACTGGAAACTATACTGATCAGTGAAAGGTATCACTACGTACAGGTATACTCGCGATTTTGGCAACTGGACTAACGCGTTTTATATAAAATCTATATATATATCCAGGCACAGACCCCCCAGAATTATATACACAGCACTGGACCCCCAGAATAATATACACGGCACTGGTTATATGGATATATTTTCCCAGTTCACATGGATATAATTGCCCCAGCTCTCATGGATAATGCCCCCAGCTCTCATGGATAATGCCCCAGGTCTCATGCATATTGCCCCCAGGTCTCATGGATAATGCCCCCAGGTCTCTCTGGATAATGCCCCCAGGTCTCATGGATATTGCCCCCAGGTCTCATGGATAATGCCCCCAGGTCTCATGGATATGCCCCCAGCTCTCATGGATATGCCCCCAGCTCTCATGGATATGCCCTCAGCTCTCATGGATAATGCCCCAGCTCTCATGGATAATGCCCCAGGTCTCATGGATAATGCCCCAGGTCTCATGGATATATGCCCCAGGTCTCATGGATAATGCCCCCAGGTCTCATGGATAATGCCCCAGCTCTCGTGGATATATGCCCCAGGTCTCGTGGATATATGCCCCAGGTCTCATGGATAATGCCCCCAGGTCTCATGGATAATGCCCCAGGTCTCATGGATACTGCCCCAGGTCTCATGGATAATGCCCCAGGTCTCATGGATACTGCCCCAGGTCTCATGGATAATGCCCCCAGGTCTCATGGATAATGCCCCCAGGTCTCATGGATAATGCCCCAGGTCTCATGGATATATGCCACAGGTCTCATGGATAATGCCCCAGCTCTCATGGATAATGCCCCAGGTCTCATGGATAGTGCCCCCAGCTCACCTCTCTGCGGCCGCGTGATTCCTGTTAGAATGGCCACTGACAGGAAGTGCAGCCGCTCGCCTGGGATCAATGAAACAGCCAAGCGAGCGGCTCCACTTCCTGTCAGTGGGCCATTCTAACAGGAAGCACGTGGCCACCGGCAATGTGCGGCGGCCGCCTGCTCCAGCCTTTCGGGCTTGGGCCACAGCAGGAACGCTGTGTTCCCGCAGCGTTCCCGCTGTGGGAGAAGTGCGGGAACGCCATTCCCGCGCGTTCCCGCTCGACTCGAGCCCTGACCTCCTCCCAGCTATGAGCTCACTCTCTCCCACCGCTGCCCGCTAAGGCGCTGCCCGCAAACATGGTCACGTCTTTGCAGGAAGACAACAGCATAGGGGAACGGCAGCTGCCGACAGTCCCAAGACCTCGTCACAATGACGTCAGTTCTGGAGATAACCCCTAACTGCGACCAATGGTGGAGATAGGGGGTTCATTGGAACCCCTATCTCCTGATCCGCGGCAGCTATCGGTTGGTTAATGTTTGGTATCTTTGGATCGACCAGAGCATGGCCTTTCCAACAATACCAAACATGACAATGTTAAAAATTATTTTTTTATATATTTTAATTTTTTATAAACAGGTTTTTTGTTTTGTTTTGTTAATGCAGCAATATTGTTCCCATTTCAATTATAATGTGAACAATGATGCTGCACTAAGAATTTTTGTATGGGGTGTGTTTGTTAAAAATAGTGTAATTTTTACCCAAAAGAATATAAAAAGTGCCCTTTTCAATTTTTTTTAACAAACGCAACTCATAAAATACAACCGCAAACACTCGCATGTTAAAATGTGAAAAAAATACTTTACACCTTGTAAAACAAACATTGAAAATTCTAATTTTATTGCATTTTTTGTTATAATATACAGACAGGACATGACGCATACATATGATAATGATATATTATGAATCATCTGCCGAGTCTGCCGGAAAGAACGATATATAACATGTCTGGGTCATATTATAAAATAAGGCTTCAAAAAAACGCGTTTAAACAAGAGGAGCGAAACTGTTAAAAATTAGCTCAGCAGCAGACCGCAGTGCCGCACACAGGCATGAAGGGAAGCCGTGAAATGCCTCAGCAGCGAAAGGGTTAATTTTTTTTTTGTCTGTTTTAAATCCTTTTTTTTTTCATTTCAGATCATTTTGATCAACTATTTTTCTGTTTTAAAACCTTTTTGTTCTGGTTTTTATTGTTAAAGTCAGACCATTCGGGTCAGTTTAGCGTTTTTTAAATCGTTTTGTTCATTTTTTTTGTTCCTTGGCTTTCATACCATTTTTTAATGTGATTAAATAAAGTTGTGAAATGTATATTCATAAGAAAAAAAGGATCTTTATTTAATTAAAAAAAAACACGATAGAATCGCCAGAATTATCGTATCGACAGAATGAATTATCGGATCCGAAAAACAAACCAAAAATTTATTATAAAAAAATATATAAAGTATAAAAAAGTAAACCATAGTAGTTTACATCAAAACGAATAGAGTTAGACAGCTTTGAAACGAGGATAACGCGTTCCGAAAAAACGAAAATTTCCGAAATCACGAAAAGTCGATACAAAAAACGAGCAAAGTGACACGAAAATATGAAAAATGGTCGATATTCCGAAAAAAAAATGTACACGGAAAACGAGTCGAGCCAAACCGAATCGAAACAGAAATCGGCCGAAATGAGCCGAATCGAAAAGTTTAAACATCCGAACGAATCGAACCGAATCGAACCGAAAAAAAAATCGGTGCACAAGCCTACTTCTCACTGCCACCCATCAGGGGGTCACACTGATTTATAGGAGGTTTCTGAGACTTGTAATCTGTGGCTTCTCACTGCCACCAATCAGGGGGTCACACTGATTTATAGGAGGTTTCTGAGACTTTTAATTTGTGTCTTCTCACTGCCACCCATCAGGGGTTCACACTGATTTAAAGGAGGTTTCTAAGATTTGTAATCTGTGGCTTCTCACTGCCACCCATCAGGGGGTCCCACATATTTCTAGCAGATTTATGCGAATTGTAATCTGTGGCTGCTCATTGCCACCCATCAGGGGGTCACACTGATTTATAGGAGGGAATTGTAATCTGTGTCTTGTCACTGACTGCCAGCTATCAGGGTGTCTCACTGAGTTATACCAGAGTTCTGTAAATCTTTAATCCTTATACCAGAGTTGAATCAGAGTTCTGTATATATTTAATCTATATATCACTCACCATGTCTGAAAGAACAAAAAGGACAGGCAAACGCTCCCAGACACAGATAAGAGGGCAAGCAGCCCCTGTGTCGGGAGGCTGTGCCTCTGGTTGTGGTGGATGTGGTGCATCCTCTGCAGGGGCACGCTTGTCCGTTCTAATTGGTGCTGGCCGCCTTCTTAAACAGCAGCAACATACAGAGGATTTGGTGGATTGGCTAACCAGGCCATCGTCATCCTCCGAGTCCTCTGCTAGCCAGACTTGTAGTGCTTTACAGTCCACCTCAGCTGCCAAAGCATCTAATGCAGCCTCCATGTCCACAGCTACTCCTGCCGTAGCCTCGTTATAACACACGGAGGAGTCAGCTGAATTGTTTGATTTCAATGACAGTGACATGCTGCTTGAGGATGTGCAGCAAGTACAGTGCTCTGATTCAATCTCTGAGGTTGAGGAAGGGACTATAATCAACCTAGAGGAAGAGGGTGCCAGTGATGACACACAAATAACTGGCACTCATGTTGCCCCAGCAGCTGCAGCATACTGCCAAGTTGGCTCCAGTGACGAGGAGATAGGGGGTGACAATGACAATGATGATGAGGTCACTGACTCCACCTGGGTGCCTGATCGAACAGAGGAATCAAGTGAGGAGGAGGGGGAGGAGGAGGAGGAGGCACAGCAAACACGAGGCACAACATCCTCTATGACCAACCATAGCACTAGCCAGTCCAAGGCATCAGATGTCAAAGCTGCTCAGGTGCAGAGCGCTGTTGTCTCAAAGCACACACGAAGGAACTCTGCTGTCTGCTGGGAGTTCTTTAAGAAATGTGCAGCAGACCCCACCGTTGCTATTTGTAATCTATGTCAGATGAGGCTTAAGCGTGGGAAAGACACCAGACACTTAGGTACCAAGTGCTTGAGGCGACATATGACCTCCTGCCACACATCCCATTGGCGCAAAACTTTGCGTAGGTCCTCCTCCTCATCTGTCTCTACCCCCACTGTATGTCCTACCACGTCATTGCCTACAACCTCCACTGACAGGGATGATGCTACAGTAATGGATGTACCAGGTCCTTCCTCACAATCAGACAGCATCCCATCAGCTGAAAATTTACGCAGTCAGATTACGTTGCGTAAGAAAAAATATGGTCCCAACCATCCCCAAGCACAGCGTCTACATTATTATTATTATTATTCTTTATTTATAAAGCGCCAGCATATTCCGCAGCGCTGTACAATAAGCACAGTATAGACAGGGTTACAATACATTGAACAACATTTGACAAACAGTACAGGAGGAGATGAGGGCCCTATTCCCGTAGGAACTCACAATCTAGGAGGGTTGGGGTTGGAAACAGGAGGAGAGGACTGTAAGGTGAGAGTGATTGATGGTTGCATCAGTGAGTTGGGTGGTAGGCTTCCCTAAATAGGAACATTTTAAGGGAGCGTTTGAAGGAAGAGAAGTTAGGTGAAAGTCTGACAGTACGAGGGAGAGCGTTCCAGAGAGTGGGAGGCTGCGCGTGAGAAATCCTGCAGTCTATCATGGGAAGAGGTGATGCGGGGAGAAGCTAGTCGCAGGTCACTGTTTGACCTTAGGGAGCGGGCCGGGGTGTATTTGGTGATTAGTGAGGACAGGTAGTGGGGAGCCGAGTTAGTGAGGGTTTTGTAGGTAAGGATAAGGATTTTGAACTTAATTCTGCAGTGGATGGGGAGCCAGTGAAAGGACTCGCAGAGGGGAGCGGCAGAGACAGAGCAGCGGGTGAGATGAATTAGCCTGGCGGAGGCGTTCAGGATGGATTGTAGGGGGGAGAGCCGGGACAGAGGGAGGCCAGATAAGAGATTATTGCAATAGTCGAGTCAGGATATTACCAGGGCGTGTATGAGTTGTTTTGTGGTGACAGCGGTAAGAAATGGCCGAATTCGGGAAATATTACGCAGTTGGTATCGGCAGGAGGAGGAAAGAGACTTGATGTGGGGGATGAAGGAAAGAGCAGAGTACATTTCAGTTTAGCAAAATTACTCGCATTGCAGCTGCTGCCTTACCAGCTGGTGGACTCTGCTCCCTTCCGTGAATTTGCTGAATGTGCTGTACCACAGTGGCAGGTTCCAAAACGCCATTACTTTTCACGCAAGGCCATTCCAGCACTATACCAGCACGTGGAAGACAATGTTATCGAGTCACTGGGAAAGGCAGTCAGCTGCAAGGTGCATGTGACTTTAGACACGTGGTCCAGCAAGCATGGACAGGGTCGTTACATTTCCTTAACGGCACACTGTGTAACTCTGAGTGCAGCTGGGAGGGATCCAAGATGGGTCTCTGTGCTGGAGCTTGTTCATCCACCACGCATCCAGAAAGCTGCCTGTATGAGGTCTGTCTGCTCCACCACCACCACCTCTCACTCTTCCTCCTCCTCCTCCTTCTGTGTCTCTGGCGAAGTGTCAGTTAAACCGACGCCTGACAGGGTCTACGCAATGGCTCAAGCAAAAAGAAGCCATACTGTGCTTGAGCTGGTTTGTTTAGGGGCCAGGAGCCACACCGGGCCAGAAATTCTGTCAGCTCTGCAGGGCCAGGTGCAGAGATGGTTAACACCACGCCAGCTTCAGCTGGGAATGATCGTCTGTGATAATGGCAGCAACCTTCTCTCCGCCCTAGGATGCATGCACTGTACTGTCACCATTTGAGGAGGCAACGAGGATGGTGAGCAGGGACAGTGCATGCATCAGTGACACAATTTCTTTAGTGTTCCTGCTGGAGCACACTCTGCGGGGAATTATAGATGTGGCTCTAGAGGCAGAGCAGCGGGAGGAAGAGGAGGCCTTCCCTAGTTCTCAAGGCCCCAGTCTTTCTGCAGACAGCATTCCAGCGGGTCCTACTCAGATCAGACAGGAGGAGGATGATGAGGAGGAGGAGGAATATTTAGGTAGTGGGGGCATTGAAGGTGGGGATTCCTCAAGGGAGGGTTTCGTGTGCCCAGAAACACAAGGGCTAGTGCGTGGCTGGGAGGAGGAAGTGCACGATGGGGTCATCCTCATTGACCAAGAATACTCGGAAGCTAATGCCACCTCCAACCTACGCTGCATGGGCTACGTTATAATGCAAATCCTGCTAAATGACCCCAGGATTCATGCTATCAAGGAGAGCTCATCCTGCCCGCACAGAGAGAGCACAGGATGAAAAAACTTGAGGACGCTCTGAAGCGACACTTGTGTAACACCTTTCCAGGCACTGGTAGGTTACCAAGTGATGACACACGTACTTCTGAGGCTGCGGATTATCAGAGGAGTAGTGGTGAAGGCCAGGGCCGCTTGACTGATGCATTTTTAATTTTTTTAGTCCACGATGCCCAGGGAGGTCAAATGTAGGCACCCATTGCCAGCGTCTTCACCATATGGTGCAGGACTACCTAGGGGCAAGGGCAGACCTGGATACGTTTCCAGCAGATGATCCACTGGCTTACTGGGTATTGAGATTGGATCACTGGCCAGAACTTAGCCAATATGCTATGCAGCTACTAGGTTGCCCTTCATCTAGCATGCGTTCTGAAAGGACATTCAGTGCTGCTGGAGGTTTTGTCACAGACAAAAGAGTGCGTCTGTCCACCGACTCTGTAGACCGGCTGACATTTAAAAAAATGAATCAGTCCTGGATCAGCAGTTATCAATCCCCTGATGCTGACGTAACGGAATAGATCGGGGATGTCTTCTGCATTCACAAAACCTCCAGCACTGAACTCTTCCACTTTGACCGCAGGGTCCAACCCTGCACTCTTCCACAATACACAAAAGGGTTACGGTGTGAAGGCACTTGCTGCCATGAAAGGCTCAATATTTGGCTGCAATGACGCCTGTGTCACATCTATATCATTTTCATTTTTTGAACCGCAGGGTCCAACCCTGCACTCTTCCACAATACTACAGAAGGGTTACTGTATGATAGTACTTGCTGTCCTGGCAGTCTGGCACCAAAAGCACAATATCTGGGTGCACTGATGCCCATTACCAGATGCATATCTTTTTAATATAGGACCACATGGTCCACCCCTGCATTCTTCCACAATACCACAGAGGGGTTACTGTATGAATGCACTTGCTGGCCTGGCACCAAAAGCACAATATCTGGGTGCACTGACGCCTTTACCAGATGCCCATCTTTTTAATATAGGACCGCAAGGTCCACCCCTGCATTCTTCCACAATACTACAGAGGGGTTACTGTTTGATAGTACTAGCTGGCCTGGCATTCTGGCACCAAAAGCACAATATCTGGGTGCACTGATGCCCATTACCAGATTCTTATCTTTTTAATATAGGACCACCTGGTCCACCCCTGCATTCTTCCACAATACCACAGAGGGGTTTCTGTATGAATGCACTTGCTGGCCTGGCACCAAAAGCACAATATCTGGGTGCACAGACGCCTTTACCAGATGCATATCTTTTTAATATAGGACCGCAATGTCCACCCCTGCATTCTTTCACAATACTACAGAGGGGTTACTGTATGATAGTACTTGCTGGCCTGGCAGTCTGGTACCAAGAGCACAATATATGGGTGCACTGACGCCTTTAACAGATGCATATCTTTTTAATATAGGACCGCAAGGTCCACCCCTGCATTCTTCCACAATACTACAGAGGAGTTACTGTATGATAGTACTTGCAGCCCTGGCACCAAAAGCACAATATCTGGGTGCAGTGCCACTGACGCCTGTAACCCGAACTCGAACTCAATACAAGTCAATGGGGCTGAAATTTCGGTTTTAGAGTGCCCTCCAAGAGGGCATATATGCTAGATATTTGCCATAAAAGGTATATGGGGGTCCGGGTATTGCCCTGGGGGACAGGAAACAAGGACAAAAAGTTTTAAAAAAAAGTTTTTAAAGGGACAGTGAGTTTTCCATGAAATAAGATTTAAAAATAAAAACGAAAAATTCCTTCAAATATCGTGCCTAGGAGGTCCCCATAACCTGCCTGTGAAGTGGCGGATTTCTAGGATGTATAGAAACACTTAAACATAAAAAAATTACATTTCAAATGACGGTAAATGCTTTTCCTTTAATCTATCCATAAACAACTGCTTGGGGCGGCAGTCTGTATGAAAAGAGGAGACATTTTCGTACACGCAGAAAAAGTTTAGTGATTTTTTTTGGCTAAATTATTGTGAAACTTATGCAGGCTTTGGATGAAAGTAACAATAGGTGCTTTAAGGCTGGGGTCAGACTAGCGCACCTTTAACGTGCGTTTAGGCGCACTTAATCTTGGCCGCACTAACAGCAAATGACACGCAATGACGGCCAATATACAAAGTACGGCCGCATGAAAGTCCGGCCGCACAACGCAAGTGGAAAATGAACGCATTTTTTCGAGAACGCTGAACCGCTAGTACTGACGTACAGAGTGCGCTTCGTCCGCATTGTGGCCTGTGTGTGTGATTAGGAGACGTCAGTCGCTGGTCATGTCTGGCCAACATAACGTCCAGACACCCAAAGTTTCCTGGTTTGGATCTGTAAAAAATCACGCACAAAAATGCGCATCGTATGACCGTTTAAGCGCTTTCCGTGAAAAAACACCTCAATGCGTTCGGACGCACTTTTTGACGTTCGCTGCGAAAAATGCGTTCGTTCGACCATAGCCTAAAATTGCTCCTTTAGCGTCAGCAACAGTGCCGTCACACAGTCTCACCCCTCTGAGAAGTCTGATACAGGCGTCAGTGGCAATGCAGCCAACTATTGTGCCTTTGGTGCCAGGCCAGCAAGTGCCATCATACAGTAACCCCTCTGTGGTATTGTGGAAGAGTGCAGGGGTGGACCATCCCATCAGGGCCGGTGCTCGACTATTTTGTGCCCTAGGCAAGACCAGCTACTTGCACCCCCCCAAAAAAAACGACACAACATGAAACTGCTAAATTTCTTTTTACTTAAGAATAAAGTTTGAAAAGCACCAATTGTAAAGGTAAAATAAATATAAATAAACTGTATTAAACCATTTTAAATTAACTATATTAAACAAATTAAAATTAACTGTATTGAACAAATCTAAATTAACGAAAAAAAAATCAGAGTTGTCACGTGAGTTTCAATTTCAGACACATCAAAATTTCACTTTGCGTGCCTAATCCTTTGCAAATTTTCATCATGTGTATATATATATATATTGCCCAGGCCAGCTCACATCATGCGTATACAGTTGTGTTCAAAATTATTCAACCCCCAATGCTGTAAAGGGTTTTAGGGAATTTAGTGTACATTTGTAATTGTATTCAGAATGAAATCCTACAAGGACTTTTTAAAGAACCATATGCAATTGGTTTTGTAATACAGTAGTAAATGTTTCTTTTGTGAATTCTTCATTGACACAATTATTCAACCCCTTAAAGACTACCACTCTGAAGAACAGAGGTTCATTCAAGTGTTTTCAATCAGGTATTGAAAACACCTGTGGATGTCACGGAGCAGCAATAAAGTATAATAAGCACCAATTAGGCAGCTTTAAAATGACTGTGATACTCAGCTCCTTCTAGACATTTACTGGTGTGGTTACAAACATGGTGAAGTCAAGAAAATGGTCTAGGAAGACAAGAGAAGAGGTGATTACTCTTCACAGGAAGGGCAATGGCTATAAGAAGATTGCAAAGATGTTAAACATACCAAGAGAGACCATAGGAAGCATCATTCGCAAATTCAAGGCAAAGGGCACTGTTGAAACGCTACCTGGTCGTGGCAGAAAGAAGATGCTGACTTCGACTGCTGTGCGCTACCTGAAGCGTAGAGTGGAGAAAAGTCCCCGTGTGACTGCTGAGGAACTGAGAAAAGATTTGTCAGATGTGGGTACTGAAGTTTCAGCTCAGACAATACGGCGCACACTGCGTAATGAAGGCCTCCATGCCAGAACTCCCAGGTGCACCCCCTTGCTGTCTCCAAAGAATAAGAAGAGTCGACTGCAGTATGCCAAAAGTCTTGTGGACAAACCACAGAAGTTTTGGGATAGTGTTCTGTGGACTGATGAAACAAAATTAGAACTGTTTGGGCCCATGGATCAACACTATGTTTGGAGGAGGAAGAACAAGACCTATGAAGAAAAGAACACCTTGCCTACTGTGAAGCATGGCGGGGGGTCAATCATGCTTTGGGGCTGTTTTGCTTCTGCAGGTACAGGGAAGCTTCAGCGTGTGCAAGGTACCATGAATTCTCTTCAGTACGAGGAGATATTGGATGACAATGTGATGCAGTCCGTCACAAACCTGAGGCTTGGGAGACGTTGGACCTTTCAACAGGACAATGATCCCAAGCATACCTCCTTGTCCACTAGAGCATGGTTGCAGATTAAAGGCTGGAACATTTTGGAGTGGCCATCGCAGTCACCTGACTTAAATCTGATTGAGAACCTCTGGTGGGTCTTAAAGAAAGCAGTTGCAGTGCGCAAGCCTAAGAATGTGACTGAACTGGAGGCTTTTCCCCATGACGAATGGGCGAAGATACCCATAGATCGCTGCAAGACACTTGTGTCAAGCTATGCTTCACGTTTAAAAGCTGTTATAACTGTAAAAGGATGTTGTACTAAGTACTAAGATTGAATGTCACTTGGGGGTTGAATAAAACTGATAATGATGTGAGCACAGAAAAGACATTTGTGGTTATTTCATTATAAATGTTATGTTATATTTGTCTGACCTACACGTGCCTCTTTGATTTAATTGTAAGCAAGATGACTGAATGATCAAAATCAATGTCAAACTGGCCAAAACACTCAATTTCAGTGGGGGTTGAATAATTTTGAACACAACTGTATATATGGCCCAGGCCAATCCCCTGGTGGAGATAGGGGGTTCATTTGAACCCCGATATCTCCAGGCATCTAGTGGGTCATGGAGGGTGTCAATCGAAAGGCCTGAGCATGGCCTTTCGAATGATACCCAACATGACCAGGTATAAAGTAAAAAAAAGAAAAAAGAAAATAAAAACATGTATTTTTTTTGTGTGTTATTTTTATTAATGCAGCAATATTGTTCACATTGCAATTATAATGTGAACGATGATGCACTAATGATTTTTTTCTATGGGGTTTGTTTGCTATAAATCACGTAATTCCCCCACACAAAATGTAACAAGTCCCCATTTCTAATTTTTGTACAAGCGCACCCCATAGAAAACATAACCGCAAACGCTCATGTGCTAAAATGTAAAAAAAACAACACTTTACACACTGCAGATGATTAAAAATTCAATGTTTATTGAATTTTTTTTCATAATATACAGCCAGGAGAGGATGTATACATATAAAAATGATATATTATGAATCTGCGGAGTCTGCCGGAAAGAACGATATCTAACATGTCGGTCATTTAACAAAATGTGGCTTCAAAATCGTGTTTAAACATGATGAGCGAAAGCGGTAAAAATGAGCTGAGCACACAGCAGTGAAATACAGCATATTAGAAGCTTTAGGAGGTAAATTAATTAACACTTCTCAAATCTCAATCAGAAGCAGACACCACCCCCACCCCCTCAATATAGTCTACAATGTATCAAATTGATTAGACTAGACTAAAAACACCTGTTATGCCGTTTGAAAAACACAGGTCATTTAGAGTTGAGAATCTTTGCACGTACACATTAGTTTTTAATTCAATATCTAATAAACCGTTGCTTATAATATTCTGCAGTAAAAAGTCTCTTTATTTCTAGATTTTATAGTATTTTTTTAAGCATTTTCTATACTTTTTTCAAATTTCTTTTTTTTTGCGAACTCGAACCGAACACACCCAAAAAGTTCGAAGTTCGCGAGCTTTCGAACGACCAAAGTTCGGTCCGAACTCCGAACTGATCGAACCGAACAGCTCATCCCTACTCCTGATCTCCACGGTGATTCAGACATGTGGTCCAATCAGTCAACCTTGGTTCTCATCACCCCGTGGTGGACGACACAACCACGGTTTCCTCAGTTGTTAGAGCTGTCGATAGATGTTACTCGGATCCTGTGAGAGAACCCTGTACCTCTACAGGATCCAGAGAACACTTTACAGAACGTTCTGTCCATGCACTCGTTTCGGCTCATCACATGGAAGGTATCAGGCAATCTCTCGCTTGCTCTCGAATTTCAGAAGCTACTTCCAAATTACTCTCCAGCGCTTGGGCACCAGGTACTAGAAAGCGATACAGTTATTATTGGAATTGCTGGGTTGATTGGTGTTTGGTCAAACAAGTTGATTCCTTTTCAGCTCCTATAGAGGACATCCTTCAATTTCTAACTTCATTGTTTGAGGAAGGCAAAGCTTATCTTACTATTAATAATTTTAGATCTGCTCTCTCAGTTTATCATCCCAGTATTGATTGTACCCCAGTGGGTCAGCATAGATTGGTTTGTAGATTACTTAAAGGTATTCGTTTGAAATGTCCTCCTCGTTCACGTTATACTTCCACATGGAATGTTAACATAATGTAAGAATTTCTGGATCAATGGCCTCCTAACACAGAGTTGTCAATTAACCCTTTCGCTGCTGAGGCTTTTCACACCTCTGTGCTGAGGTCATTTTTACCGGTTTTGCTCATCATGTTTAAACGTGTTTTGAAGGCTTATTTTAGTATATGACCCAGACATATTATATATCGTTCTTTCCGTCAGACTCGGTAGATTCATAATATGTCATTATTATATGTATACGTTATGTCATGTCTGTATATTATAACAAAAAATGCAATAAAATATGTATTTTCAATAATTTACAACGTGTAAAGTGTTTTTCTTCACATTTTAACATGCGAGCAATTGCGGTTATATTTTATATGGGGTGCGCTTGTTAAAAAAATTAGAGATGGGGTCTCGTTACATTTTTTTTTGGGGAAAATTACATGATTTTTAACAAACGCACCGCATACAAAAATCGTTAGTGCAGCATCATTGTTCACATTATATTTGAAATGGGAACAATATTGCTGCATTAACGAACCAAAAAAAGAAAAAAAAAATGTTTATTTTTTTTTTATAATTTTTTTTACATATATTTTTATTTTTAATTTTAATTTTTTTTAAAAAACTTTTTTCACTGTAGTGTTTGATATTTTTCACTGTATGTTTGGTGTTCTGGCCGATCCAACCATACCAAACTTTAACCCCTAGCTGCCACGGATCGGGAGATAGGGGATTCATTGGAATCCCCTATCTCCACCGTTGGTGGCAGTTAGGGGTTAACTCTAGGACTGGCGTCATCGTGCTATGCACGAGCGCCGAGCGCTGAGCGCGTCCTCCGCATGGAAGTGGTTAAGCAATTGTCAAGTAAATTAACCATGTTTTTATGCCTTATTTCTTGTAAAAGGGTCTCTGACGTTCATTCTCTTGATCTGTCAGGACGTTCCTTTACACCATCTGGGGTTGTTTTTGCCATATCTAGACATACAAAAACTGCCTTTTCTCATGTTTTTTATCCTGCTTTTTCCCAAAAACCTAATTTATGTCCAGTCGACTCCAGTATTTACAGGAATACGAGAGGGTTACAGCCCCATATCGGCTTCCATCTTTTGATCGTCTCTTTTTGACCATGACAAAACCTTATCATACAGTGTCATCCACTACCTTGGCAAAATGGGTTAATTGGATTATGGCAGAAGCTGGCATTGATGTCTCTGTGTTTGGGGCCCATTCCTCTCAAAGTGCAGTAGCTTCTACAGCTATGGCTCAAGGTTGTAGATTGTAAGATCTCTTAAAGACTGCTAACTGGTCTAATGACTCAACTTTTAAAGAATTTTATTTCAAACCAATTATTCATTTTGCAAATTCTCTTATTAATTAGCTTTCAACGAGCATAATATGAAGCCTCTGTGTCTTGGTATATAATCCCTAGATTCTCCTATACGTTTGCCGGGGAATCTAGATTATAAATAAAGACACGGAAGCAAATATTATCCCACCCACATCTTGGGTGTTACACTACAAATGTTTACCCTACCCAGGTCAAGATATATATTTCAAGTTATGGTTATCTTAATCATATTTGTTTTTATGTCTCAGGACTTCCACATGAATTTCTGATTTATTCAGGATTTTAATCTTCAGATTCATGTTCCTTCTGTTCCAGGTTCGTAACGTCAAGGTTCTCTCCTCTATGATTGTTTTCATTGGATTTCGGTTTCCTGTTAAGAATTCAAAACGATCGCATCTAAAGAAAAGAGGATGAAAGTGGTGCAGTTGATTGATTATATACCCGATGGTGGATGGTGATTGGCCCAAGTTGGACTGCCCTCGTGATTGGTTCCACTGTTGTTATCTCTATATGTGAAACTTTTTTCTTTTTATCAATTTAAAAAAACTTTGTGTACATTTCTTTGCTGCTGTTGGTATAGTAAAGAAGAGTTTAGCATAATATTCGCCTCCGTGTCTTTATTTATAATCTAGATTCCCCGTCAAACGTATAGGAGAATCTAGGGATTATCCCACCAGGGATATCTCCTGCTGGGCCTCCACAGAAGTAACCCCTCCTGTTCAAAAAGGTAAGCAGGTGAGGGGGCTACACGTACATTTTATTAATAATGTATTATAGTATTGGAATTTTTTAAATATAGAAATTGTTTAAGTGAAAAGGCATCATATAGATAAAAAAAATAATTTTTGATGAAATATATAGGCCCCTATTACATACCTAACGGCTAACGATAGTGCTCACCTGCGTGAGCACTACCGTTAGCTGCGGTATTAGCTGCCTATTACAATCCAAACGCAAACGGGTTAAAAAACACGTTTGCCTTTGGTACCTTGCGCTCCTCTGCGTGAGGTTAGTGCACTTTGCGCTCCCTATACTTAACATGGGGAGCGCAAAGCATTAATCAGCGCTGGATTACTATGTCCCAGCGCTGATTAACCCCTGGCTCTGGTCAACGAAAAGTTAACCAGAGCCAGGACCTAGTGTTAACGGATTCCGCTTCTGCAGAATCCGTTAATACCAGCTGTAAAAATAAAAAAAACAAGCCACATACTTACCCTCTGTCCCGCGGCGAGGACCGTGGCTCCGGTCGCATCCTCTGGCCGGCGGGAGCAGGGAAAGATGGGGGGAAGTCCCCCTGTCTTTCCCTGCGTATCACTACGCCGACCGGTCGGATCTCGCGATGCGAGATCTGGCCGGTCACGTGACCGGCAGAGAGGAACTCAATGGAGTCCTATGGACTCCATTGAGAGGATGCGTGCGGCTGCGCTCAGCACTGCCGCACGCATCCCTAACTTTAATGCTCGATAACAATGCAGGCAGCATTCTTAGCGCCTGCATTGTAATCTGGCATTAAAACGCGGGCGCAAAGGGGGAAACTGCGGGTGCAGTTTTTCCTCCCCTGCGCCTGCGTTTTAACGCCAAGAGCGTAATAAGGGCCCTAGTTGGAAAAAGGGAAAAAAATATATAATTATATATTTCTACACCAAAAGCTGATCTAAGTAAAGGTAGAGGTTCCCTTTCAAATGGGAAAACTCGTTTAGCCATAATAGTTCACTTTAATAATAAATATCTTGGGTTTTGTTGTTATTGATCTCTGTGTGTGATTTTCATTTCGCCAAAAATACTGTGAAATGACTGTTTAGAGAATGTTCACCATATTTTCCCAAAATTGGAATCGCCTTAGCAGTTCTCAGACGTCTGCGAAAAATGCACAATTGCGCAAATTCCACTGAATTGGAAAAAAAAGTCTCTTAATAAGATTTTAAAATCAATGAAAATGTAGTAAAAATGTGTCTAAATAAATAATGTCCTTTAACCCCTTCAAGACAGGCGGGTGACCCACAGGTGTTGTGGCAGACCTCTGATTCGGCCTGCCCATGCAGCTGATGCACGACACGCATCATTGGCTGCAGGGGCACAGCCTTAGGCTAGGGACAGATGAGCGCATTTTCTGCGGCCACCGTCAAAATGTACGTCGATGCTTGCGCACGCATTTTTTCACGGAATACGCTTAAGTGGTCAGACGATGCGCAATTCTGGACGTATTTCATGACGATGGGGTGAAAAGAAGTCTAGGGAAATCCGGCTGTTTGAACGTTATGTTGGCCGCACACTAGCAGCGTCTGACATCTCCTAATCACGCACACACGCTGCTATGCGGCCGCAGCGCACTCTGTACGTCAGTACCAGCGGTTTAACGTTCTCGAAAAAATGCGTTCATTTTCCACTTGCGTTGCGCGGGCCGGCTTTTGTGCGACCGTACTCGTATATTGGCTGTCATTGCCCGGCATCTGCTGCTAGCACGGCCGTGATTATGTGCGCCAGAACGCGCGTTCGCACTGCCTCAGTCTGACCCTAGCCTGAGGTGGCCGATAAATACTAGT
Source organism: Leptobrachium leishanense (assembly GCA_009667805.1). Taxonomy (NCBI): domain Eukaryota; kingdom Metazoa; phylum Chordata; class Amphibia; order Anura; family Megophryidae; genus Leptobrachium; species Leptobrachium leishanense. The sequence goes on along the minus strand of CM019073.1, from coordinate 66,262,959 downwards.
AGAACCCACGTTGTCTAAGCCCATCCGCCGCAGGGACATCATAGTATGCCCTGCGGCAGGAAAGGGTTAAAAAATAAGGTCTTTTTTAAAAAAATAAACAGCAATTTTTTTAGCAGAAAAAGGTCTTTTAGAAAATACAAAAAGGTCTTACAAAAAATAAAACAATAAAAAATTTTTTTGTAAAAAATAAAAAAGTAAATGGTCATTATAACAAGGTTTTTTTTTCTTTACATTGCAACCTATGGGATTTGCCCGTTTAAAGCTGTCGAATTGAAACACCGAAAATCAGGGCATTTCACCCGAATTTTGGTGGTATTCGGCGTTTTGTGAATAGAAGACGCAAAAGTCTTCTATGGGACGATTTTGGTGCCGAGATGCGGCGAATTGCATCGTAGATCGCTATCAATGAGTAGTGTATTTTGGCCTAGGCCGACAAGGCCTAGGCCTAGGCCGCACTTTCCAAGGGGCGGCGGCCTGCACTGGGTGGCCCCATCCCTAAAAAAAAAGTATTTTTACCAGGAACGATACTTTGAGATTTCACAAATTTTTAAGTATGTCCTGGGTAGGCAAGGCCTAGGCTTTCACTTTCCAGGGGGCAGCAAAAAACCTCACCACTAAATGGGTTACTCACAGAGCACCGAAATGACGCCAACATTTTGGTGTTCTGTAGTTCCCTGCACTTCGGGGAATAAAATTTCCCCACCCTGCAATGAATTAACCATTTACTGCAGGTTCCCCAAAATGCATGGAGTCAGCTGCTGAATGCTGCCACCACAAACCCGTGGCCTGCTGTTTTCAAAAGAACTACTGAACGAAAATGTCTGGAATTTACATATAAGATCCTATGATTGATAACAAAACGTTCTGTTACAGAAAAAAGAAAAACTGCCCCAGGTACCAGTGATTATTGGAGTGTCATTAGGGGGTACTAGGAGGTGCCACTGACACTGTGTGTCAGCTTTGAGCTGTGTTCTCAAAAAACAAGCAGCGGAGCAGGGCGTTTGCATAAGGAATAAAATCGAATCGAATAAAAATCCCCCTCTCCTCCCTCCATAGCTCCTCCCCTGCCCCGCAGCAGCTCTAGGAGAGGGGAGGGGAATGTGATTTGTGTGCAGAGAGAGAAGATGACAGTAAACAGCAGGTAAACGGGGGTATCAGCAAAATATGAAGCCCTGTCTGCTTACTGCTGTTTAAAGTGGACCTTTCCTTAACCAGCACTGCAGTGATAGAAATTTGTCATTGAGCTGCCTGGCTCCTTGTGAGACTGCATGTGTGCAGGTCACTCGCTCCGGACAGTCAGGTGGTACTGAATCTCAGTACCACCTGACTGGGTGAACCACGTGACACGCATGCACGCAGCTGCCCCCCCTTTCGTTAACACGGACTCTCACTCTATTCTGGACTGAACACCCACCGGGAAGGGAATTAAAACCACGGTGCACCCTCTGGCAGTGGCACACCACTGCTGACAAGATGGCTCCACGCACAGGCACGGCCGCGATCCTAATGTGGGCTGGAGGGACCTCCTGCTGAGGCCGTACACAGTCCCTGCTGACTCTGCACACAACCCTACCGTGGACGGAGGCCGGTAAATATAGAATAAATAATTGCTGTGTGCTCATATTCACTCGGTTTTCTGGGAGTTTTATTGCAGTGGATTCTGATGCACTCATACACACCGCACGTTGCATTGCTGGGAGTTTTATTGCAGTGGATTCTGATGCACTCATACACACCGCACATTGCATTGCTGTGAGTTTTGTTGCTGTGGATTTTGATATGCTGACACACACCACACAATGCATTGCTGGGAGTTTTATTGCTGTGGATTCTGATACACTCATACACACTCCACATTGCATTGCTGGAATTTTTATTGCTGTGGATTCTGATACGCTGACACACACCAAACATTGCATTGCTGGGAGTTTTATTGCTGTGGATTCTGTGATACACACTGCACATTACTGTGAGTTTTATTGCCCTGGAGCTCTGCGATATGCTCATACACACTGCACATTACTGTGAGTTTTATTGCTGTGCAGTTCTGTGATACGCTCATATGCAGTGCACGTTTATTGGATTTTATTGTTCAACCAATTAGAGCGGCTGTGATCCAGTATACTTGACATGCGTGGCTGTTCTTTGTAAAAATACTTGAATTTAAACATTTCATAATTTTATTTATCTCAATAGATACATTTGAAATGGTATACAAAATATACAAGTAGACACTTGGTATTCACTTTTAATATAAAGTAAGGAAAAGGCGGAGCTCTAAGAGGAAAAGGTGGAGCTTAAAGAGGAAGGGTGGAGATTAACCAGGAAGAGGTGTGCCCTTGACATGAAGGGGTGCCTCAAATTTAAATTAGGGGGTGCACGAGTTTAGTCGGGCCTAGGGCAGCACAAAACCTAAATACACCACTGCTATCAATTCACCTGTATTTGGTGAATTGACAGCTTTGTGAATAGATGAATTGCACTGTACGGTGAAACTCAGTATTTGGGTCCAATTCGGAGGATGTGGAGCTCTGATACACTCATACACACCACACATTTCTGTGAGGTTTATTGCTGTGGAACTCTGTCATTTACTTTTTGTTTTTTTTTCAAGGCGGGAGTAGAAAAGCAAGCAAGCAAGGTTGAGGGAGTGCAAGGGGGGCCACATCCTGAGGTTCAGTGAGGGGCCCCAAGATTTCTGATGGCTGCCCTGGTTCCATTACTCTATTTCCTGACTGTGACACTGAAAGGCAACATATCTAGAGCCCTATTCCACGGAGCTGTTAATAATATTAACGAGCAAACCCTTAAATTACCACTCTAAGGCTAGGGTCAGACGAACGCAGCTTTAACGTGCGTTTAGCCGCACAAAATCACGGCCGTGCTAGCAGCAAATGACGTCCAATGCCGGGGAACACACGAGTACGGCCGCACGAAAGTTCGTCCGCGCAACGCAAGTGGCCAACGAACGCATTTTTTCGAGAACGTCAAACCGCTACTACTGACGTACAGAGTGCGCTGCGTCCGCATAGCGGCGTGTGTGTGTGATTGGGAGACGTCAGACACTGCTAATGTCCGGCTAACATAACGTCCAGACGCAAAAAGGGTTTTATTGATGATCCGTACAAAATCACGACGAAAAGGCGCATCGTATGACCGCTACCGCGTATTCCGTGAAAAAATATGTCCGTTCGTTCGACCGCACTTTTCCACGGTCGACGCGAAAAATGCGTTAGTCTGACCCTAGCCTAATAAAATCCCCTTTTTTTTCCCTCTTAAATAATTTGTCAGATGCTGCTGATAATAATAATTGGGGATATGTTATTATTATTTTTTTAAAGGAGTAAATACTCACCTTTTCTCCCTCTGCGCACACTGCTCGTTCACATCAGCTCGGGGTATTATGAAATCCTGACGTCGCTGCAGGTGTTCTACGCAACTTGTGTACTTACACAATTGTGTACCATAGGAAATGCAACTTGTGCATCACTTGGAACTTGTGCAGTTAATGTATGCAAGTTCCAAAGTGCCTTCTCAGCACGATGGATCGGAGCTGCATGCGCATATGCAGAACTGATCCATCGGTTGTCTCTCTCAGGACATCCACTATTGCTGGCAGTCTGAGCAGAGGCATAACAAGGTCATGAGAAGCCCAGGGGCAAGTCCTCCCCTAGCGCACCCTCCACATTCCTTTTCTGTGTAATAACCCCTTCCTGACTGCTGACGTACCATGTACGTCCTGCCCACGGGTCTCCCTTAGATCCGCGGACGTACATGGCACATCAGCGGGCCCCTATCCTCCCTCCCGCCGATACTTACCTCCCTCGCCAGCTCCCACGGCATGTCTGGCAAGCTGTAAGCTTGCCTCTCTGTTTCCTGGGAACCGGCAGATGCAATTACATCATCACGCTGTGTGATGACGTCATCGGCAGGTGCCAGTGGGTAAAATTCAGGAAGGGGAGGGGGGCTCTTTTGGAACCTTCTATCTCCCCAAACGTTAAAGCTGCAGTGATGCAAGTTGCACCGCTGGAAAGGGGAGAGTCTCCCCTTTTTAGCAGTTAATAACATTAACGGTTTCGCTGCTGGATTGTGATTCAAACCTGGAGGTGGCTGACATCTTGGATGTCAGCCAAGCCTCTGGGTCACCCCCTACCCACCCACTGACATCCTCCCAATATGTGTTCTATGGATCCCCTTATCTCCCGATCTGTGGCAGATAGAGGGTCATGTTCGACATCATTGGAAAGATGATCATGGCCTTTCCAATGATCCCAAACATGACCAGATTTGTTGTAAAAATAAAAAACAAATAATAAAAATAAAATAAAAAAATTTTTAATTATTTTTTTGTCTGAGGGGGGATTAGTTAAATAGGATGTAGGCTGTCATCTAAAAATAATGAGCATAAAACTGTCATAATGAGCTCAGCGCACATAGGTGAACTGGCTCAGCAGCGAAGGGGTTAAAAGGCAAAACCATGTAAAAATTGGGTATTTCAAAATTTTGAAACTATTTAGCTGGGGTCTTTTTTGGTGGTTGAAGATTTGGTGGGTTAAATTACAAAAAAGTTAGTTTTTACCATATTTCATATTTTTTTTATAGTAAACTAGGTATCAAGCCTGCCTGGAGGGCAGTCTATTGTTGTAGAACAAATGGCTGGCCAGTGTTCCCAATGATGTGGCTGTTTATTGCACCCAGTTTCTGGCCCCCAGCTCACATGGATATACTGTATATATAAATATAGCTCCCAGCTCACGTGGATATATAGATGCAGGTCATAGAGCTGGTGTCCGGCGCTAGCACTCGTAACCTTCAGCTTCAGTAAAGGCTATCCAGCCTGGAATCACATCCTCAATGGGTCAGTTGATGGTGGTGGAGAAAAAAGAAGAAAAAGGGGGATTTTGTGCAGACTGTAATATCCCAATCAGAGTAATTACAAGACAGGGGATATACTCACATTTTATGGTGCCAATTTGAACAAAAAGGCACCCAACAGAAGGCAGATCGGTGGATTAAATCAGGGGGCACCGATTCCCCTACCGGAGATCCAAGGAGCAGGAAACCCGATCCTTGAGGATGTCTGTCCAGGATACCAGAGGAATAATTCACCAAGAGTCGTTCAAGGTGAAAAATCCACAATCGGTTTATTAAAAAAGTAATAAAATACACCTCAAATGTGTTTCACTGAATGCAGCTTCATCAGTGGGTGTCACCCAGCCGGGTAGAGGCTGTGCGTGCATCCAGGAGAACAGGATGCGCGCGTATCACTGGGTAGAGGCTGCGCGCGCATCCAGGCGAACAGGATGCGTGCGTAGCAGAGGGTAGAGGCTGTGGGCGTATCCTGTAGAGCTGGATGCGCTCGGAGCAGACGGCTATATGCTGCGTGCGCATCCGGCTCTACAGGATGTGCATGCAGCCTCTACCCGGCTGCTGCGTGCGCATCCTGTTCTCCTGGATGCGTGTGCGGCCGAGGGGTAGAGGCTGCACGCGGATCCAGGATTCCTCCGAAGCTGCGCATCAGGCTTCTGTTGGCTGCGTGCGCAGCCAACAGAAACCGGATGCGCGGCGACGGAGAAAACTTTTTTATACGTATGATTATACAATATGATGGATATAATGGTATTTTTATAAAGTCCATGCGACCGGACCTTCAGGATGGGTGAGTATGCAGCGTGCCGGAGGGGAACGCTGGCCGCGTGCTTTTCATGCACGCGGCCAGCTTCCCCAGCCCCGCGCATACCGGCAAGCCTGCTCAGTGCCGGCTTCCGGTATCGGGCCGTTTGCACGAGTACCAAGTACTCGTGCAAACGGCAGTATCGGCACCGATACCGATACTAGTATCGATATCGTGCATCCCTACAGTTAAGTCCATAAGCAAAATTGTAGGTGTTTCAGGTGTTTACCAGAATATATTCAAGCTATAGTTATATAATGGATCTGGGCTCAAGGTGCACACTCTCATGTTTAATTTGAGGGTATGTACATCCAATTTGGAGGAAGGGTTTAGGGATTACAGCTTTTAAGAGTAGCCACCTTCCTTTTTCAAGGGACCAAAAGTAATTGGATAATTGAATCAAAAGCTGTTTCATGGCCAGGTGTGGGCTACTCCTTCATTGTTTCTTCAACAATAAAAGGTAAAAGGTCTGGAGTTGATTCTAAGTGTGGTATTTTCATCTGGAATCTATTATTGTGAACCTACGTCTTGCATGCAAAGGAGCTGTCCATGCAAATGAAAAAGGCAATTTTAAATCTTCAAAAACAAAACAAATCCATCAGAGAGATAGCAGCAACATTAGGAGTGGCCAATTCAACAGTTTGGTACATTCTGAGCAAAGAAGAACGCACTGGTGAGCTCAGCAACATAAAAAGGCCTAGACGTCCATTGAAAACAACAGTGGTGGATGATCGCAGGATCCTCTCTATGGTAAAGAAAAACACATTCACAACATCCAGACAGGTGCAGGACACTCTCCAGGAGGTGGGCCTATCATTGCGAAGTGAAGACTTCATGAGAGTGTAGCGCTCACCCCTGGAGGAGCCGCTAAATAAACCTCGGGATAGTCTCACCGCACTAGGAATTATTACACACCAGCACTGTTGTGAATTTTCTAGTTTTATATGCTTTACTAAAAGATAAAGTGTCACAAAATATAAATGCGCGTTGAATGAATTTACAGGATGCGTCACGTGGGAAAAACACGTAGCGGAAAAAAGAAGGGTTAACCCCCTCAGTTCTGGAGTGTAAGTCCCGCAAAATAGCTCAATATATATATATATACAAAGTTTAGGGTACTGTGTTCGACTGGCCAGTGAACGAAAAGAGCAATCTTCGACTAGTCACCGTTGGGGCCCTGTGAATTTAAACAATATTGCAAGCGTGCGTTTCTGTTTTGGAACTGTGGTCTGGAGGCCTCTCACCCATCCATCGAACGAAACTGTCCAGCACTCGATGCCTCGACCAAAGGATCTTCTCCGCTGTGTACTGGGACTCTGTGCCACCGAATCTTCTCCCTGCTTGTCAAATCTCCGCAACTGGAACAATCGATCCGCCGCCTGCACTCCCAATTGATCGGCGCGGCCTCCTAATGTGGGGTCCTGCCGGAACCAGCTTGTCCTCCAAACCTCTCAGCGCTGGGTAGGTAGGTCACAGCACGATTTCTGTCCTAATCTCCAGCACCAGTAAGACAGTGTCTGCACTCCCTGACAGCTCCAATGTGCGTCCTCCACCTTTCACTGCTCCGCTCACTCTCCCTGTGCCAAACATGAGGCTCCCCAGTATTTCCTCCTCTTTGTACCACCCACTTCCTGTCCTCACGCAAAGGGTGATGGGAGATGGAGTCTGCTCTGTCCAGCATAGTCCACAATGTCTCCACTCTGCCTCCCTCTGGTGGCAGCAATAATTCAATGCACCAGAATACAGTTTTTAAAGCAGCGCTACAAGAGCAAATACAGAGGGTTCACCACAAGGTGCAAACCAATCATAACACTGAAGAATAGAAAAGCCAATAAGACTTTGCCAAAAACCATCTAAAAAAGCCAGACCAGGAAAAGCATTCTTTGGATGGATGAAACAAAGATTAATTCTGTAATCCAGAATGACGGGAAGAAAAAAAGTGTGGAGAACGCTTGGACCAGCTCATGATCCAAAGTACACAACATCATCTGTAAAACATAGTGGAGGCAGTGTGATGGCATGGGCATGCATGGCTTTGAGTGGCAGGTCATTGTTTTTTATAGATGATGTGACAGAAGCAGCTAGATGAATTCAGCAGTGTTTTATTTATTTATTTATAAAGTATTTTACAAGGAAGGATACATTGAGATTTCTCTCGTTTTCAAGTATGTCCTGGGTGTTTAGAGATATACTGTCAGCCCAGATTTAGTCAAATGCAGTAAAGCTGATTGGACGATGGACAATGATCCAAAATACACTGGAAAAGCAACCCAGGAGATTTTGAAGGAAAATAAGTGGAATATTCTGCAATGGCAGAGTCAAACATGTATTTCACTTGTTGAAGGCAAAACTTAAGGTAGAAAGACCCACAAACAAAGAACAACTGAAAACAGCTGCAGTTAGAGCCTGGCAAAGCATCAGAGAGGAAAAACCAACAGGGTTAATCAAAGGGAATTGAAAAGTCAATGCATGTTAGGTGACTTTTCGTTCTCTTCAATTCGGTGCAATTCGGCAATCCCATTTTGGCGACCCTGCGGTGTATTCAGCAAGCACCATAGGGCCGTCGTAGTGCAGGGAAAAGCCGACGCCAACCCACCAAACAATCCCCACAAAACCCGGCGAGGGTTCACCGAAACCTGCAAAAACATCTGGAATAACCCCGCCGAACACGCCGGAAAAACCCGAGCAGGAGCCGATCACAGCGCAGAGCAGCCGCCGGGAAAAACCCGACACCGCAGACGAATGGAGTGAAAAAAAAACAGTACGCTTAAATGTTTGAAAAGTGAAATGCTGTTTGCAAAGAAACTACAGATCGAAAATGTCTGAAATTTACATATAAGGTCCAGTGAATGATAATAAAAAGGGCTGTTACAGAAAAAAAAACATTAAGAAAAAATGAAAAAAGTTTGCAAAAAAATTCCCAAAAATGCCTAAAAGATCCTACAAAATCTATAAATAAAGAGACTTTTTACTGCAGAATAGATTTTTTAACATTGAAGCCTATGGGATTCTCCTGAATAAACCTGTTGAATGAAACCACCGATTGGCAGGGCATTTCGGCAACCTTTCACTGCTGGTTTGTGTTCTCTGAATAGATGAAGCTTTGCTTCTCTATGGGGATTTCACTGACCTTGAACAGGCAACGAACAGGCACCGCATGTGCAGGCAATTCGCCAGGATTTGTCAAACTGCCTGCTCTCTGAATAGCTGAATGGCCAGGAAAGGTAACCGTATGCTGAATTTCAGCGTTCGATTACCTTTCAGCCCCAATTTGGAGCTTTTTGAATAACCCTGCAAGTCTTTGGTAATGTCCAGACTTCAGGCAGTCTTTGCCAGTAAAGGATTTGCAGCAAATTTTAAAAACGAACATTTTATTTATGACTAGCTTTTGCCCGTGGCTTCACTCGTGGATTTTGGGATTTGTTAAAATTGTTTTTAAAAGAAACATGAGCTTTTTTGTTCAAACTGTTCAAAATATAATTTACAGGTTAATGTCTTAATGATAAAATATAATTTACAGGTTGATGTCTTAATGATATAACACGTTTGGTTTGTTTCAACAAGATTGTAAATACCAAATGTCACACCTGTAACATCTTTGGTTTTTGAAATATAGGTATACTGAGTAAAGTATTCAACCCCCCCCCTTCCCTCCCACCACTCGATCTTTGGAGAATGGTAAAATACGTGTTTTTTTATTTCTCAAGACGAATCTAAATATGAATTCTCACGTCTGTAACATCTTCTGTTTATGAGATATAGGTATCCTGTTCAAAAGTATTCACCCCCATTTCTCCCTTGTTTGGATTTATGGAAAATTGAAAAACACCTGTTTTGGTATTTTTCAAGAAGATTGTAAATACCAAATTTCACACCTGTAACATCTTTGGTTTTTGAAATATTGGTATACTGATAAAAGTTTTCACACTCCTTTCCCTCGACCCCCCTTAATTGGATTTTTGGAAAATGGTAAAACACATGTTTAGATTTTTTTCACAAAGATTGTAAATACCAGATTTCACACCTGTAACACTTTGGTTTTTGAAATATAGGTATACTGATAAAAGTATTCAACCCCCCTTTTTTCCCCCCTCCCACTGGATTTTTGGAAAATGGTAAAATACATATTTTTTTGTTTCTCAAGATGAATCTAAATATCAATTTGCACGTCTGTATTTGAGATATAGGTATCCTGTTTAAAAGTATTCACCCGCCCTTTTTTCACCCCCAATTGGGATTTTTGGAAAATGATAAAACACATGTTTCTTCAATTTTCAAGAAGATTGTAAATTCCAAATTTCATACCTGTAACATCTTTGGTTTTTGTAATTTAGGTATACTGTGTAAAGTATTCAACCCCCCCCCCTTACTGGATCTTTGGAAAATGGTAAAATACGTGTTTTTTATTTCTCAAGGCGAATTTAAATATGAATTCTCACATCTGTAACATCTTCTGTTTCTGAGATATAGGTATCCTTTTTAAAAGTATTCACACCCCTTTCCCCTGACCCCCCCTTAAATGGATTTTCGGAAAATGGTAAAACACATGTAACATCTTCGGTTTTTGAAATATAGGTATACTGATAAAAGTATTCAACCCTCCCTTTTTGCTGCCCCCCATTGGATTTTCAGAAAATTGTAAAAAAAATAATTTATTTTTCAAGACAAATCTAAATACCAATTTTCAGGCCTTTAACATTTTGTTTTTGAGATACAGGTATCCTGTTTAAAATATTCAACCCCCTTTTTCACCCCCTTAGGGGCAGAGTTTCCAAAAATCCTTCCTTAGTGGATGCCTATGGCATAAAAACAGTGTGCCTTCAAAATTTCACGTTCCTAGGCTATACGGTTTCAGCTGGGCGTTGATGAGTCAATCAGTCAGTCAGTTAGTCGCTTTTTATATATACAGTCAGGTCCATAAATATTGGGACGTCGACACAATTCTAACATCTTTGGCTCTATACACCACCACAATTCGGTCATCCACCACAGTTGTTTTCCGTGGTCTCCTGGGTCTTTTGGTGTTGCTGAGCTCACCGGTGCGTTCCTTCTTTTTGAGAATGTTCCAAACAGTTGTTTTGGCCACACCTAATGTTCTTGCTATCTCTGTGATGAGTTTGTTTTGTTTCTTCAGCCTAATGATGGCTTGCTTCACTGATAGTGACAGTTCTTTGGATCTCATCTTGAGAGTTGACAGCAACAGATTCCAAATGCAAATAGCATACTTGAAATGAACTCTGGCCCATTACCCCTCATTGGGGTAATGAGGGAATATCACACACCTGGCCATGGAACACCTGAGAAGCCAATTGTCCCATTACTTTTGGTCCCTTAACAAGTGGGAGGCACATCTGCAAACTGCTGTAAGTCCTACACCGTTCACCTGAGTTGGATGTACATACCCTCAAATTAAAGCTGACAGTCTGCAGTTAAAGCACATTGTGTTTGTTTCATTCCAACTCCATTGTGGTGGTGTATAGAGCCAAAGATGTTAGAATTGTGTCGACGCCCCAATATTTATGGACCTGACTGTATAGATTATATTCATTTGTCCAATTACATTTGAGCCCCTGAAAATGGGATGACCGTGAATAAAAATGGTTGTAGTTCCTAAAATTTGTACTTGCTATTTATGTTCAACCTCTTGAATTAAAGCTGAAATCTGCACTTTAAATTCATTTGGATTGCTTCGTTTAAATTTTATTCTGGTGGCATACAGAGCCAAAAGTATGAAAATTGTGTTTGTGTCCAAATATATATAGACCTAACTGTATATTATTAAAATTACATAAAATCCTGGAATTCCACACATACAAGTAAAAAAAAAATACTTCTTTCTATGCTGCTACTGCTGTGAGTAAACAAAACACATGTTGGATATAGAGCACCATGAAGACTCAATAAGAGATCAAAAAAATATCTTTAATCCATAGCCACATTGTCGACAGTTCAGTCCCTCAGGACTTTATCAAAAATCCCGATATTGTACCGTTGACAGTATGGCTATGGATTATAGATATTTTTTGCTTTCTTGTTAGCTATACGACTCTCTGGTGTGCTATGACTGACATGCTTTTATTTTACAGTTGATTTTAATATATAATTATGATAGTATAATTACAAATAAAAATCATTCTATATTAAGAATATTGTTGAAATAATTATATTGAAATCAATTACATTTTCAAAAGAAGCATTATGAAAGTGATTCTATAAACAAAATTTAATATTATTTAAAATGCCTACTCTCAGATTTGCATTTTTTTCAGAGAGGAGGTTAATTCTCTGGGGACCAAGTGGGAACAGAGCTGTCAGTTCTGCATTGAGGGGTTTACATCCTAAGTGACCCAGTGGGAACAGCTACCAGCTCTGCAGGGAGGGGCAGATTGGAGGGGGAATACAATTCTCCCAGCTCTGCAGGCAGGGGTTAAATTCTTCCATTGCATCTATGCAGGAAGGGGAGGATTGGGGAGGGGGTTACATCTTCCCAGCTCTGCAGGAAAGGGGTTAAATCCCCCCAATCCTCCCAGCTTTAACCCACTCCCCAATCCTTCCAGTTTTGCATGGAAGCAGTTAAATTCTTCCAGTTCAGCAGTTCAGCAAGGAGGGTGGATGGCAGAGGGGGGGGGATAAATCCTCCAGCTCTACAACGGGGGGGTTAACCCTCCCCAGCTCTACAGGGAGGAGAGTAAATCCTCCCCTTCAATTCTCCCAGCTTTAACAACCTGCACAATCTTTCCAGCACTTCAGGAAAGTGGTTAAATCCCCCCCACTTTTCTGCAGAGGGAGAAATGGTTTAAAAACTACTTCTGTAAGAGAGTGGGTTAAATCCTCACTGAATTTTAAACTCCTAACCTGTAGAGCCGTGTGCGATGAGGTCATTTTCAGGTGCCTGCTGGCACCTGACGGGGGAACCTGAAAGGGGAGGGGAGAGGTCATTTGGACCACTCCTCAATGGCTGCAGCTAGAAAAATAAGAGCGGCACTGCTGGAAAGGGCAGACTATGCCCTCTATTTAACCCTCTTAGGTGCCGGATTGCGATTCGCTCCAGAAGTGCATGTCAGCCAAGCCTCCAGGTCACCCTCCACCCACTGATGTCATCGCCATATGTGTGATGACATCAGTTGGCTAATTAACCCTCTAGCTGCCAAGTGGTGCTAGGAGGTGCTTTGGATCTCCGGATCTCCTGATTCGTGGCAGCTAGAGGGTCATGATTGGTATCATTGGAAAGGCCTGAAACATGACCAGGTTTGCTGTAAAAAAATAAAAATAAAAAATAAATAAAAAAAATTAAAAAGTGGTTTTTTTTTAAAAAAAATTGTCTGGGGGTATAATTTAAATAGGACTTCAAATCACGTTTAAACATGATGAGCATAAAACGTTCAAAATGTCTTGAACCCAGGACATACTTGAAAATGAGAGAGATCTCAATGTATCCTTCCTGGTAAAATCCTTTATAAATAAATAAATAAATAAATAAATATGTTTACGTAAGCACAGGCAGATGTGAAATTTTCTAGTTTTCGTACCCATGATCACCTCAGCCCACCTACCATAATGTACTGTTTATTGCATGTAAGTTACAGACTGCATTGAATTTGTATTATCGTTTTGATATCACGTATTCTTTCTATCATCTCTTATCTGGGTGACACCTGATATTGCCTGTAATTTATACATCGTGATTTTACAAGGTCCTGCGTGATCGTAATGTTTTTCTATGCTTACCGACCTGCGAGTCCAAGGACTGTCTATTTTTTCCTTAGACTTAAACTAGCTTTTGCCTTCGCTCACGTGGATTTTAGGATTTATTAAAATAGTTTTTTAAAAGAAGCTTGAGTTTTTTTTGGTAGAACCCCCTTCCCCCCCCCCCCCTTGGGATTTTTGGAAAATTGTAAAACATGTGTTTTTTTATTTTTTCAAGAAGAATGTAAGTGCTAAATTTCACACCTGTAACATCTTTGGTTTCTGAAATATAGGTATACTGATAAAAGTATTCACATCCCTTTCCCCCACCCCCCTTAGCCACTTCAATGCGGAGGACACGCTCAGCGCGTCCTCCGCATTACCGCTGGTATGCGGAGGACGCGCTGAGCGCGTCCTCCCATTGGGGTCAGCGTTCGGCCGAGTTCGGCCGATCGCTGGCCCCTCCGGTGCGGGCTGACATCCTCGATGTCAGCCGCGCATCCGGAACCGCAGCCGCTGGTATTAGGTGTCATCGCGGCAGCGCAATGACACCTAATTCAGGCGCCCCCCGCAATGTGCGGAGGAGGTGCCTGAAAGGGAGGGGGGGAGGTCCTTCGGACCTCTCTCCCTCCCGATCAGCGGCTCTGCGGGGGTTAACCCAGGCATCATTTGGAAGGGCACAGCCTGCCCTTCAAATGGTGCCTGGCATTAACCCCTGGGGAGCTGGATCGCGAATCGGCACTGAAAAGCGCCGGTTCAAGATCCTTTCCCGGAGCTGGCCGACATCTTGGATGTCGGCCAAGCCTCCGGGAACTCCCCTGAGGACTGGCGTCAACCCCTAACTGCCACCAACGGTGGAGATAGGGAGTTCCAATGAACTCCCTATCTCCCGATCCGTGGCAGCTAAGGGTTAAAGTTTGGTATGGTTGGATCGGCCAGAGCATGGCCGTTCCAACGATACCAAACACTACTGTGAAAAAGTTTGTAAAAAAAAATAAAAATGAAAAATAAAAATAATTTTTTTTTAAAAAAAAATATAAAAAAAAAAAAATAAACACTTTTTTTCTTTTTTTTGGTTTGTTAATGCAGCAATATTGTTCCCATTTCAATTATAATGTGAACAATGATGCTGCACTAACGATTTTTGTATGCGGTGCGTTTGTTAAAAATAGTGTAATTTTCCCCCAAAAAAAATGTAACGAGACCCCATCTCTAATTTGTTTAACAAGCGCACCCCATACAAAATATAACGGCAATTGCTCGCATGTTAAAATGTGAAAAAAAACACTTTACACATTGTAAATTATTGAAAATACATATTTTATTGCATTTTTTGTTATAATATACAGACATGACATAACGTATACATATAATAATGACATATGAATCTACCGAGTCTGACGGAAAGAACGATATATAATATGTCTGGGTCATATACTAAAATAAGCCTTCAAAACACGTTTAAACATGATGAGCAAAACCGGTAAAAATGACCTCAGCACAGGGGCGGGAAAAGCCTCAGCAGCGAAAGGGTTAACTGGATTTTGGGAAAATGGTAAAACATGTTTTTTTTGCACGAAGATTGTAAATATTGAATTTCAGACCTGTAACATCATTGGTTTTTGTAGGTAGAGTGATAAAGGTATTCATCCCCCTTTTTGCCCCCCCCCACTGGATTTTTGGAAAATGGTAAAATACGTGTTGTTTTATTTTCAAGACAAATCTAAATACCAATTTTCACATCTGTAACAACTTCTGTTTTTGAGATATAGGTATCCTTTTGAAAAGTATTCACCCCCCTTTTTTTTACCCCCCCCTTGGATTTTTGGAAAATGGTAAAACACGTGTTTCTTTATTTTCAAAAGATTGTAATTACCAAACTTCACACCTGTAACATCTTGGCTTTTGAAATATAGATATACTGATAAAAGTATTCACACCCCTTTCCCCCGCCCCCCCCCCCTTAACTGGATTTTTGGAATATGGTAAAACGCATGTTTGGTTTATTGCACGAAGATTGTAAATACCAAATTTCACCCCTGTAACAAACCTGTGGTTTTTGAAATATAGGTATAGTAATAAAAGTATTCAACCCCCATTTTTCCCCTCACACTGGATTTTTGGAAAAATAGTAAAATACTAGTTTTTTTGTTGTTCAAGACAAATCTAAATACCAATTTTCACGTTTGAAACATCTTCTGTTTTTGAGATATAGGTATTCTGTTTAAAGGTATTCAGCCCCCCTTTTTTTCACCCCCCACTTGTGATTTTTGGAAAATGGTAAAACACCTGTTTTTATTTTTCAATAGGATTGTAAATACCAAATTTCACGTCTGTAACATCTTTGGTTTTTGAAATATAGGTATGTTAAACATATTTAGACCCCTTTCCCCCAACCCCCCAATTGGATTTGTGGAAAATGACAAAACACATGTTTGGTTTTTTTCACGAAGATTGTAAATACCAAATTTCACACCTGTAACATTTTCGGTTTTTGAAATATAGGTATAATGTTAAACATATTCAGACCCCTTTCCCCCAACCCCCCAATTGGATTTGTGGAAAATGACAAAACACATGTTTGTTTTTTTTCACAAAGATTGTAAATACCAAATTTCACACCAGTAACATCTTCGGTCTTTGAAATATAGGTATACTGATAAAAGTATTCAACCCCCGTTTTTGCCCCCCCCAAGGAATTTTCAGAACATGGTAAACTATGTGTTGTTTTAATTTTCAAGGCAAATCTAAATACCAATTTTCAGGCCTGTAACATCTTCTGTTTTGGAGATACAGGTATCCTGTTTAAAATATTTAAAATATTCAACACCCTTTTTTCGCCCCCCACTTGAATTTTTGAAAAACGGAAAATACGTGTTTTTTTATTTTTCAAGACGAATCTAAATACAGATTTTCACGTCTGTAACATCTTCCGTTTTTGAGATATAGGTATCCTGTTTAAAATATTCAACCCCCTTTTTCACCCCCTTATGGGTTGGATTATCCAAAAATCCTTCCTTAGTGGGCGCCTACATCATAAAAATAGTGCACCTTCAAAATTTCACGTTCCTAGGTTAAACGGTTTCATCTGGGTGTTGATGAGTCAATCAGTCGGGACTTTCGCGATTATGATAAACGTATTCAACCCCCATTTTTGCCCCCCCAAGGAATTTTCAAAAAATGGTAAAATATATGTTTTTTTATTTGTCAAGATGAATCTAAATACCGATTTTCACATCTGTAACATCTTCTGTTTTCGAGCTATAGGTATCCTGTTTTACAATATTCAACCCCCTTTTTCACCCCTTTAGGGGCGGAGTTTCCAAAAATCCTTCCTTAGTGGGTGCCTACATCATAAAAACAGTGCACCTTCAAAATTTCACGTTCCTAGGTTAAAGGGTTTCAGCTGGGCGTTGATGAGTCAGTCAGTCAGTCAGGACTTTCACGTTTATATATATAGATAAACATATATTTACAAAAATAAAATGGTCAAAATGAGCTCAACACACAGAGGTGAGATGGCATATCAGTAAAGTATGTGTATAATGTTCTTGTTCTTTGTGTATACTCTGTATGTGTGTATTTCCCTGTGTAGTTGTGCTAATATTTCTGTGTGTGTGTTTGTGTATGGGTCTGGGTATGGTTCTGTATGTGTGTATCGCCCTATATATCGCTACATATATGTATATATTTGTGTGTATTCGTCTTTATGTTTCTCTTTGTGTATGTGTATAATGTTCTTTGTGCATATTGATCTATGTGTACATGTGTATGTTGTGGAGCCCTGCAGCAGTGAGATGGTGAATAGATTAGGAGTAGGAGATTAGGGGAAGAGCCCAATTTCCCAGCATGCTCGTGTGTCAGCGGCGCCATTTTGTTTTTTGCAGGGAATGTAAAGGTCACGTGATGGAGGCTGCAGATCGATCAGCGTTTGATGCGGGTGTCATATCCTCAGTCCCTGCTGTGCTGCCTGGGGGTCTGGGCAAGGTCCTCTGCCAGGAGCTGGCTGTCTGCCAGCACCGGGGAATGGCTGAGCGGCGTCCGAGGGGGCGCGCCTGGCATGGTCACAAGGAGCTGCCGGGTTTAATACAGGGTGCAAGGAGTTTCCTCGTCGCCCTGTCGTGGAGTTCTGTTCCGCATCGCTAACTCTGTCTGTGCATTGATTCATTGTTGCCAACCCATTTTCTGGAAACTATCCCCTGCTTTTGACAAGGCTTATCTTGACTATTCTCTTGCTGCTCGATTAAGATCGCCTGTGTGGTGCTTTGGTGATTTAACCCCATGCTTGCCGCTGGGGTGTTTGCACGTTACTGGGGTGTTGTCCCTTCTAAGTTGTGGATATCATCTGTGGCCTCATTAGGTTCCTATATCCAACCCAGGGCTCATGTTCTCTGGCCACACATGTTTATAAGAACTGCGATCGAAAGGTACTGTTTATATGCGGCTCATGTTCAGTGTGCTCTCACCATCAAATATAGAGACATAGAAACATAGAAAAATGTCGGCAGATAAGAACCTTTCGGCCCATCTAGTCTGCCCAATTACATGGATACTTAACCTGGATTTATCTTTTGTTTAGGATAGCCTTATGCCTATCCCATGCTTGCTTAAATTCAATTACTGTTTTGGCCTCTACCACTTCAACTGGAAGGCTGTTACATGTATCCACCACCCTCTCAGTAAAATAATGCTTCCTGATGTTACTTTTAAACCTTTGCCCCTCTAATCTAAGACTATGTCCTCTTGTTTTGCTACTTTGTTTCCTTTTAAATTAGGCTTGTGCACCGATTTTTTTTTCCTGTTCGATTCGGTTTGATTTTTCGGATTTTTAAACTTTTCGATTCGGCTCGTTTCGACCGATTTCTCTTTCGATTCGGTTCGGCTCGATTCGTTTTTCGGGTACTTTTTTTTTCGGAATATCGACCATTTTTCGGATTTTTGTGTCACTTAGCTCGTTTTTTGTATCGACTTTTCGTGATTTCGGAAATTTTCGTTTTTCGGAATTGTACATGTTTTCGGAATTTCGACCATGTTTCGTATTTTCGTATCACTTAGCTCGTTTTTTGTATCGACTTTTCGTAAGTTCGGAAATTTTCATTTTTTCGGAAAGTCTGTTCTCCTCATTTCAAAGCAATAAATTTCGATTTAACATATTTCAAGTCCATTCGTAAATTCCGAAAATATTTCGTTTCGGCTCGGAAAACTTTTCGGATCTGACATTTTCGCATCTAAAAATTTTCGGAAATTTGGCCGCATCCGAAAACACGAATCGGGAAATTTTGTGAAAATTCCAAAATTCCGAAACCCACATTCCTATTTTAAATATACTCCCTTCCTCTACCTTGTGGATTACCTATAATCGATACTGTGCCAACGATAGACCTTGAGGCGTATGTGTTGCCGCTAATTATCTTAAGGTAACGCTGACCTGCTCCCGATTATCTGAAAACGTTAAAGCAGCACATTTCCTGACTACCTTGCTGTCCGCGCAATTCACCAACTGTTTGACGTATCTTTGTATTTCTGAATGTGTTCTATCGGTCTCGAAACCTGTAGTGCTTAGTAGCAACTCAGTGATTTGTTTATCCTCCCTGCCTTAAGTCTATAAATCTGCATATGCCAAGCAGTGTTTCAATGTCAAGAAGATTTATTAGGGGACCTCGGCGGGCCAAGAGTATGGCTGCTTTTACAGTGTGCTCCGTGCAGATTTAACATTTACTTTCTGATGGGCGGATTTCAGCTACCATCGGCAGCACAAACACCTGCAGGAGATCTTTTAAACTCTGCTGCATCTGAATTTTGTTGCTTTCCGGCTGGAACCGGATTCGCAGCGCTCACAGCCCCGGAGTCGCCAGGCCGCAACTAGGCTGCCCGTCCCAGCCTAATTCAGGCGGGACTGCTGGAACCTCGGCTTTCCTGTTTCCCAGGACCCTGGTTTTACTTCTCGCCCCGTCCCATGGTGCAGTCGCCCGTGGACTTTGGATTAATTGACCGGAGGAACGGCTGAGCACGCTATCTAATAACCACCTGGGGTTGAGACGTGGGGACTGCCATTTTACAGCAGCCGCGAGTTGGTGTGGCACTCCTCAGGGTGCCGTTTAGGTGCCTGCCTGCTTGGTGGAGGCGGACTGCTCCACGAGACTTGGACCATCTTTCTGCTGACAGCGGTTCAAGGACTTACCCATCCCCGGAATGCGGGGCTGCTCCTAGGCTGTCTGTCCAAACCTGACCGGGAAGGGTCCCTGGAGCTTTGGCGGGCTCTGCTCATCTCTGGCAGCGGCTAGGGATGAGCTGTTTGGTTCAATCTGTTCGGAGTTCGCATCGAACATCGGCTGTTCAGCTGTTTGTGAACTCCGAACATTTCCGTGTGTTCACCACATGTTCACCCACAATACACCACAATGGACCACAATGCACTTTTCCACTGGCCTGAAGCTTGTAATTGGCTACAGCCTTGCACCTGACCTGTGGTCAGGTGCAAGACTACGCCAATCACGGCTCAGAGTCCTGATTGGGCAAATTTTGTCCAATCATGGGCTCACAGAGCTAAGTCCCGCAGCACACTATATAAGGCTTCACACAGCCCCCAGCACGTGTTTTTGAGAGGAAATTGTTCTGTTAGTGTGTGTTCTCACTGCCAGGAGCTATTGTGGGGGTCTCACTTCTACAAGATATCTGGGAATTGTTGTAATCTGTGTGTTCTCCCTGCCAGCAGCTATTGTGGGGGGTCTCACTTATACAAAATATCTGGGAATTGTTGTAATCCTTGTGTTCTCACTGCCAGCAGCAATTGTGGGGTTCTCACTTCTACAAGATATCTGGGAATTGTTGTAATCTGTGTGGTCTCATCGCCAGCAGCTATTGGGGGGGGTCTTACTTCTAGAAGATATCTGGGATATAAATCTCACTGATTTATAGGAGGTTTCTGGGAATTGTAATCTGTGTCTTCTCAGTGCCAGCTATCAGGGGTCTCACTGATTTATAGGAGGTTTCTGGGAATTGTAATCTGTGTCTTGTCACTGCCACCCATCAGGGGGTCTCACTGATTTATAGGAGGTTTCTGGGAATTGTAATCTGTGTCTTCTCACTGCCAGCTATCAGGGGTCTCCCTGATTTATAGGAGTTTCATGGGAATTGTAATTTGTGTCTTGTCACTGCCACACATCAGGGGGTCTCACTGATTTATAGGAGGTTCCTGGGAATTGTAATTTGTGTCTTGTCACTGCCACCCATCAGGGGGTCTCACTGGTTTATAGGAGGTTTCTGGGAATTGTAATCTGTGTCTTGTCACTGCCACCCATCAGGGGGTCTCACTGATTTATAGGAGGTTCCTGGGAATTGTAATTTGTGTCTTGTCACTGCCACCCTTCAGGGGGTCTCACTGATTTATAGGAGGTTCCTGGGAATTGTAATTTGTGTCTTGTCACTGCCACCCATCAGGGGGTCTCACTGATTTATAGGAGGTTCCTGGGAATTTTAATCTGTGTCTTCTCACTGCCAGCTCTCAGGGGGTCCCACATACTTCTAGCAGATATCTGGAAATTGTAATCTGTGTCTTGTCACTGTTGCCAGCTATCAGGGTGTCTCACTGAGTTATACCAGAGTTCTGGAAATCTTTAATCTAGATAACACAGTTGAATCAGAGTTCTGTATATCTTTAATCTATTTATCACTCACAATGTCAGAAAGACCAAAAAGGACAGGCAGACGCTCCCAGACACAGATAAGAGGACAAGCAGCCTCTGTGTCGGGAGGCTGTGCCTCTGGTCGTCGTGGACATGGTTCATCCTCTGCAGGGGCACGCTTGTCCTTTCTAACTGGTGCTGGCCATTTTAAGCAGCAGCAACATACAGAGGATTTTCAGAATTGGCTAACCAGGCCATCCTCCTCCTCCGAGTCCTCTGCCAGCCAGGCTTGTAGTGGTTTACAGTCCACCTCAGCTGCCAAAATATCTAACTCAGCCTCCATGTCCAGAGCTACTCCTGCCGTAGCCTTGTTATCACACATGGAGGAGTCAGCTGAATTGTTTGACTTCAATGACAGTGACATGCTGCTTGAGGATGCGCAGCAAGTACAGTGCTCTGATTCAATCTCTGAGGTTGAGGAAGGGAGTATAATCAACCTAGAGGAAGGGGTGCCAGTGATGACACACAAATAACTGGCACTCATGTTGCCCCGGCAGCTGCAGCAAACTGCCAAGTTGGCTCCAGTGATGAGGAGATGGGTGACGAAGATGATGAGGTCACTGACTCCACCTGGGTGCCTGATCGAACAGAGGAGTCAAGTGAGGCACAACAAACACGAGGCACAATGTCCTCTATGACCAACCATAGCCAGTCCAAGGCATCAGATGTCAGAGCTGCTCAGGTGCAGAGCGCTGTTGTCTCACAGCACACGTCCAGATCTCTGCTGTCTGGGAGTTATTTAAGAAATGTGCAGCAGACCGCACTGTTGCTATTTGTAATCTATGTCAGATGAGGATCAAGGGTGGGAAAGACATCCCACGCTTGGGTACCACGTGCTTGAGGTGACATATGACCACCTGCCACACATCCCGTTGGCACAACACTTTCCATAGGTCCTCCTTCTCCTCATCTGTCTCTACCCCCACTATATGTCCTGCCATGTCATTGCCTACAACCTCCACTGACAGGGATGATACTACAGTAATGGGTGTACCAGGTCCTTCCTTAGAATGTGACAGCATCCCATCAGCTGAAGATCTACGCAGTCAGATTACGTTGCCCCAGCTGCTGCAGCGTAAGAAAAAATATAGTCCCAACCATCCCCAAGCACAGCGTCTAAATGCCAGCTTAGCAAAATTACTCGCATTACAGCTGCTGCCTTTCCAGCTGGTGGACTCTGCTTCCTCCTGTAAATTTGCTGAATGTGCTGTACCACAGTGGCAGGTTCCAAAACGCCATTTCATTTCACAGAAGGCCATTCCAGCACTATACCAGCACGTGGAAGACAATGTTATGCAGGCATTGGGAAAGGCAGTCAGCAGCAAGGTGCACATGACTTTAGACACTTGATCCAGCAAGCATGGACAGGGCCGTTACATTTCCTTTACGACACACTGGGTAACTCTGATTGCAGCTGGGAGGGATCCAAGATGGGGCTCTGTGCTGGAGCTTGTTCATCCACCACGCCTCCAGAAAGCTGCTTGTAAGAGGTCTGTCTGCTCCCTCCACCACCTCTTCCTCCTCTTCATCCTCCTTCTCTGTCTCTGGCGAAGTGGCAGTTAAACCAACGCCTGGTGGGGGCTATGCAGTGGCTCAAGCAAAACGATGCCCTACTGTGCTTGAGCTGGTTTGTTTAGGGGACAGGAGCAGGGAATTCTAGCTGTGGCACTAGAGGCAGAGCAGCGGTAGGAAGAGGAGGCCTTCCCTAGCTCTCAAGGCCCCAGTCTTTACGCAGACAGCATTCCTGCGGGTCCTCAGATCAGACAGGAGGAGGATGAGGAGGAGGAGGAATATTTAAGTAGTGGGGGCATTGAAGGTGGGGATTCCTCAAGGGAGGGTTTTGTGTGCCCAAAATCCCAAGGACTAGTACGTGGCTGGGAGGAGGAAGTGCACGATGGGGTCATCCTCATTGACCAGGAAGACTCGGAAGCTAATGCCACCTCCAACGTACGCTGCATGGGCTCCCTTATCCTGTAAAGCCTGCTAAAGGACCACAGGATTTGTGCTATCAAGGAGATGGATCATTACTGGTTGGCAAGCCTTCTTGATCCACGATGCAAGGGTAAAGTTGCAGAGCTCATCCTGCCCGCATAGAGGGAGGACCGGATGAAACAACTTGAGTAAGATCTAAAGCGACACTTGTGTAACACCTTTCCAGGCACTGTTAGGTTACCAAGTGATGACACAGGTGCCTCTGAGGCTGCGGATGATCAGAGGAAGAGCGGTGAAGGCCGGGGCCGCTTGACTGATGCCTTTTTAAAAATTTTTAGTCCATGACACCCAGGGATGTCAAATGTAGGCACCCATTGCCAGTGTGTTCACCATATGGTGCAGGACTACCTAGGGGCAAAGGCAGACCTGGATACCTTTACAGCAGATGATCCACTGTCTTGCTGGGTGTTGAGATTGTATCACTAGCCAGAACTTAGCCAATATGCTATGCAGCTACTAGGTGGCCCTTCATCCAGCGTGCTTTTTGAAAGGACGTTCAGTGCCGCTGGAGGTTTTGTCACAGACAATAGAGTACGTCTGTCCACCGACTCTGTCGACCGGCTGACATTTATAAAAATGAATCAGTCTTGGATCATCAGCTATCAATCCCCTGATGCTGACATAACTGAATAGATCGGGGATCTCTTCTGCATTCCCAAAACCTCCACCACTGCACTCTTCCACAATACCACAAAGGGGTTACGGTGTGAAGGCACTTGCTGCCACCAAAGGCACAATATTTGGGTGCACTGCCACTGACACCTATACCAGATTCATATCATTTTAATATTGGACCGCAGGGTCCAACCCTGCACTCTTCCACAAAACCACAGAGTGGTTACTGTGTGACGGCACTGTTGCTGACACTGAAGGCCCAATTTTAAAGCACCTGTTGTTACTTTCATCCAAAGCCTGCATAAGTGTCACTATAATTTAGCCAAAAAAATCACTAAACTTGTTCCGCGTGTCCTAAAATGTCTCTTCTTTTCATACAGGCTGCCACCCCAAGCAGTTGTTTATGAATAGATTAACCACTTCAATGCTAAGGACGCGCTCAGCGCGTCCTCAGCATTACCGCTGGTGTGCTGAGGACGCGCTGAGCGCGTCCTCACATCGGGGTCAGCGTTCGGCCGGGTTCCGGCCGATCGCTGGCCCCTCCGGTGCGGGCTGACATCCTGGATGTCAGCCCGGCATCCGGACCAGCAGCCGCCATTATTAGGTGTCATCGCGGGGGCGCGATGACACCTAATTCAGGCGCCCCCCCCGCATGTGCGGAGGAGGCGCCTGAAAGGGAGGGGGGGAGGTCCTTCGGACCTCTCTCCCTCCGATCGGCGGCGCACAGGGGGTTAACCCAGGCATCATTTGGAAGGGCACAGCCTGCCCTTCCAAATGATGCCTGGCATTAACCCCTGGGGAGCTGGATCGCAAATCGGCGCTGAAAAGCGCCGATTCGCGATCCTTCCCGGAGCTGGCCGACATCTTGGATGTCGGCCAAGCCTCCGGGAACTCCCCCAGAGGACTGGCGTCATTGTGCGTAGCACGACGACGCCAGTCCTACAGTTAACCCCTAACTGCCACCAACTGTGGAGATAGGGAGTTCCAATGAACTCCCTATCTCCCGATCCGTGGCAGCTAGGGGTTAAATTTTGATATCGTTGGATCGGCCAGAGCATGGCCGTTCCAACGATACCAAACATGAAAGTTAAAAATGTTAAACAATATTGTTCCCATTTCAATTATAATGTGAACAATGATGCTGCACTAACGATTTTTGTATGCGGTGCGTTTGTTAAAAATAGTGTCATTTTCCCCAAAAAAATGTAACGAGACACCATCTCTAATTTTTTTAACAAGCGCACCCCATACAAAATATAACCGCAATTGCTCGCATGTTAAAATGTGGAAAAAAACACTTTACACGTTGTAAATTATTGAAAATACATATTTTATTGCATTTTTTGTTATAATATACAGACATGACATAACGTATACATATAATAATGACATATTATGAATCTACCGAGTCTGACGGAAAGAACGATATATAATATGTCTGGGTCATATACTAAAATAAGCCTTCAAAACACGTTTAAACATGATGCGCAAAACAGGTAAAAAATGACCTCAGCACAGGGGCGGGAAAAGCCTCAGCAGCGAAAGGGTTAAAGGAAAACCATTTACCGTCATTTGAAATGTCATTTTTTTGTTTTTAAATGTTTCTATACATCCTTCAAATCCGGCACTTCACGGGCAGGTTATGGGGACCTCCTAGGCACGATATTTGAAGGAATTTTTAGTTTTTATTCTTAACCTTTATTTCATGGAAAACTCACTGTTCTTTTAAAAACGTTATTTTTTAAACTTTTTGTCCTTGTTTCCTGTCCCCCAGGGCACTACCCAGACCCCCATACACCTTTTATGGCAAATATCTTGCATATATGCCCTCTTGGAGGGCACTCTAAAAACTTTTGAAATTGTTCGAGTTTGAATGCAAACCGAACATGGGGGTGTTCGGCTCATACCTAGCAGCGGCCTGAATTGCTGTCTAAACGTCAACGCCTGCCTTTGCCAACTGCTATTCCTCCGCTTGAACACTGGGTGCAATGTTCTCCCTTCACCTGAGGGGACCTTTAGTGGCAACCGGCCGCCATCTTGCCAAGACCGCGTGGCAAACTTGGGTTACCCGACAACCACTGCTATTCTTGGGCCCAGGAGTTACCACTGTTGAGACTTGCTTTGCCAGAGCAGATTTGCTTTGCCAGACTTTCTGTGCCAGATTATGGACCGAATTTCTACTGCTTATTGAATAACTCTTGACCGAATTTTTCCTGCTTCCTCTAGTTAGGGGGTGACCTTTGCAAAACAAATTTTTCCTCTGAATTTTTTTAAGTCCCAGAAGTTTTCTGGGATGACCTTCCTTGCTTTTACTGTGCTGCCATGTTGTGCTAAAGACCTTGCACAGTTACAGCTTAGTCACGCACACTGCCTGGCCTTGCGGGCACAATTTTTCTGACCGTAATTGTCTCCAATTTTTCATCTGAGTGTCCTATTATCACACCCGAGCTAATTTTTCTGTCCCCCTTGGTTGGGGGCGTCTCTTTTTTTTTCTTCTTCTGCGGCATTGCCTGTCAATTTTTCTGAGTCCCAGAGTTATTCTGGAGCGACATTCCCAATTTTGGAGTGACTCTCTTATTTGCGGTTTTGTTCCCGTTTCTCTTCCTTGTTTAACTATGGAGAAATTTGTCACAGCTGGGAAGTCCTCTAAGAAGTCTGCAGCCAAGGTGCAGGCAAAACCCGTTCTCAAAAGTACCTCATCCACCACCAACGATTCATCACCGCGCTCTCGTGATTCCAAGGACTCTATATCGGATGTATTGCCCTCATCGGACACTCCTATGCTGTCGGCTCAACTGGATCTACCACCGAGTGTGGCTGAAATTTCAGCAGCTATCTCACCCCTCCTGGATGAAAAATCTGGCAAACTGGCGCCCACCATTCAATCCGTATTGTCTCACTGACCTCGCAGGCTCATAGGCTCACAGAGGTTGAGAATCGCGTCTCAACACTGGAGGATGGGTTCCAGCCGCTCCAGCACAACTTGAGAAACAGAACCTGATTATTCAGGGATTGACCGAAAAACTGGGCGATCTGGAAAATCGTAGTCATTGCAATAACCTGAGGGTGATTGGTCTCCCAGAATCTGTGAAGGGCCAGGCATTGAGTGACTGGGCTGTGGACTGGCTGCCATCTCAACTAGGATATGCTGCTTCATCACGCCCTGTTGCTGTGGAGAGATTTCACCGGGTGGGGCCTGACCTGAACCCCCGAGCTGGTCACCCGAGACCAGTTATCATGCGTCTCCTTAACTACACGGGCAAGACTCAGTTAACTTCAGGCTTTCCACCGTCTTCAGACGCTGGAATATCAAGGTTCTCAGTTATGTCTTTTTTAAGACTTTTCTGCCGCAGTCTCGTTAAAATGCCGAGCTTTCTCTCCTTTATGCAAGAAGCTGGTCGCTCAAAATGTAAAGTTTTCTCTTCTGTATCCGGCCAGACTTCAAGTGCTCTATAATTGAACAATGCATTTTCTTGACTCGCCACAAGAGGCTGGTGCTGCCCTCCTGCCGGAATCGGAATTGCTCGGCCATTGCCTCAAAGAACCTCAACCCGATGTGCCCAATCGGTCGCTCCTTGAACTCTGAGCCCCCAGTTCGGGTGGTATCCTTTCTATGTTCCGTTATGGTGCTTTCTCATATTCTCCCTCTCTTTTCGTTGAGGAGAACGTTTATGCACCTATCTACTGTGTTATTGTTGTCATTGTTGCACTTCGCTGTTTAACGGTTAAAATGTTTTTCTGTTATTTGGTTCCTTAAATGTTTAGAAAATATGGATTCAGATGGGCAATGTGACATTGAATTAGAATTGTCTGGGTGGGGGACTGCAGCTGGGACGGTCCCACTCTCTCTTATACTGGAGGCAATGCCTCGCTCTCCCAGTAGTGATGAACGGTGTCTACTCCCCCTTTTTCACTGTGAATTATGACGGAGGATATGCCCTTTCGCAGGTCTGAGTTCCGGATCGTTTCGTGGAACGTAGAGGGTCTGAACTCACCTATTAAACGAAATAAAGTGTTATCCCATCTACATAAACTTAAACCCGACATAATTCTCTTGCAGGAAACCCATTGGACGTCTGTAACCAATCGCCTGACTGCCCCCTGGCTTCATTTTCAAACCTCTGCCCCTTATATTAACAAAAACAAGGCACTGCTATTTTGATCAGTAAATCCCTCCCCTGGGTGGTCCTGGAGGAAGTTAATGACTTGGAGGGTAGGTACTCCTTATTACTACTGTCCTTGCAGGGGGTGAAATATCTAGTGGTTAATGTCTATGCTCCACAATTGCCACACCTCCAATTTTACTCCGACCTTTATGCTAACCTATTAGACTATGACTATGACCACTGTATCCTGGGGGGTGACTATAATGCTGTTTTAGACCCAATCCTGGACCGCTCCGGCTCCCGGCATGTCCCCTCCCCGAGACACGCAAATGAAGGTCCTACTTTCTTAAAAACATGCCTGGCCTTGGTGGATGCTTGGCACTTTTTGAATCCGGACTCTTTCTCCCGGATTGATCTCATTTTGGTATCAGGTTCCCTACAACATTCCCTGACTGACGCATCGATAAGCATGATCCATATATCGGATCATGCGGCCATATCTGTGGATCTGCGGTTGGGCACCCCATTCCTTAAATCGTCTAATTGGCGTTTCCCTGATACACTCATGCAATCGAGTGAGTTTCGGGCTCATTTGGAAATGTGATGGAATAACTATTTAGATGGCAATATTGAACACATGGAGGATGTGAACTTATTTTGGGAAGCGGCTAAACCTGTCATGAGAGGTTGTATCATTGAATATGTATCGCGTAATTGCAAGGAAATTAGCCAGAATTTGCAAGCGGCCCATTCCTCTTTAGTACAGGCCTACAGGTCTCATCTCTCCCACCCCTCCACCCAATCTGCTGAAGCCTATAAAACTTGTAAGCAAAGCTATTCTGCAATAGTGGAGGAGAAGGTCAAATACTTTTGGTTCCTTCAACGGAATTGCCTTTTTAGATGGGGTAATAGACAGAGTAAGATCCTGGCCAATTTGCTTAAATCGTACCGACCTTTAATTCCTCCTATTACCCAGAAAAGAACGGTGTCAGGTAGTCTCCTGAGTGATCCCTCTAGTATTAATGACTATTTCAGATCCTATTTTTCAGACTTTTATAGGGCATAGACGGATGATTGGAGGCCGCAAGCTAAATTTTTTACGATGGCGGCCTTGCCGGAACTAAACCCGGAAGCTAGAGAAGCGCTAAATGTCCCGATCCGCCTGGAGGAGATTCAGAGTGCCATATCTCGCCTTCCTTCCCACAAAACCCCAGGCTCCGATGGTTTCTCGGCAGATTTTTACAAGTCATTAAGTGGTCACATGGTCCCCCATCTTCACACCCTTTACAACAATATTTTGTGGGGGGAAACCCAGCCACCTTCTTTTAACGCCTCTAGGATAATAGTCCACCCAAAACCTAATAGGGACGCCCACCTCATAACCCAGTGGTGTATTTAGGTTTTGTGCTGCCCTAGGCCTGACTAAAGGCCCACCTAGGCCCACCCTCTGCCACTCCCCTAAGTACACCACTGCTCTGTGATATACTCACACACAAGTTTGGTGAACTGCCAGCAAGTATGGTGCTGTTTGAAGGCAGTGCAAATCCCCATAGAGAAGTAATGGTTAATCTATTCAGAGAACACCAAACAGCAGAAAAATGGCAGTGAAATGCCCTGATGTTAGGTGGTTTCAATCAGCAGGTTTATTCAGGCGAACCCCATAGGTTTCAATGTTAAAAATATTCCCGTTTTTATGCAATATCTAATAAACCATTTAATATTTTAATCTACAGTAAAAAAAGTCTTTATTTATTGATTTTTTCTTTTAGTACCTTTTAGTCATTTTTATGATTTTTTTGGGCAAAATTTCCCCCAGTTATTTTAATAGCGGTTTTTCTGTAACAGAACTTTTTATTATTAATCATAGGATCTTATATGTAAATTCCAGACATTTTCGTTCAGTAGTTCTTTTGAAAAGACCAGGCCACGGGTTTGTGGTGGCAGCATTCAGCGGCCGACTCCATGCACTATGGGGACCCTGCAGTAAATGGTGAATTCACTGCAGGGTGGGGAAATTTTATTCCCCAAAGTGCAGGGAACTACAGAACACCAAAATGTTGGCGTCATTTTGGTGCTCTGTGAGTAACCCATTTAGTGGTGAGGTTTTTTGCTGGCCCCTGGAAAGTGAAAGCCTAAGCCTTGCCTACCCAGGACATACTTGAAAATTAGTGAAATCTCAAAGTATCCTTCCTGGTAAAATACTTTGCAAAAGTCAAAAAAAAATATATATATTTTTTTGGGGTGGGGCCACCCAGTGCGGGCCGCCGCCCCCTGGAAAGTGCCACCCTAGGCCTAGGCCTTGTCGGCCTAGGCCAAAATACACCACTGTCATAACCTCTTATTGTCCAATTTCACTGTTAAATATTGATTTACAGCTCCTGTCGGGTATTATGGCTCGGCGCCTTCAGGGGCCTTTTGGCTGCATTTATCTCCCCGGCCCAAATGGGCTTTCTCACTGGCCGACACTCCACTTTTACACTAGGGAGGGGCACACATCAGGGCTGTCCCCTATCTCCCCTGTTATTTAATCTGTCCATTGAACCTTTACTTCGGGTGTTATTACAACATCCAAACTTTAAAGGCATAGGTGTTGGCTCCAGGGAGGTTAGAGTCGTGGTCTTTGCTGACGACTTACTTATTTTCCTTTCCCAACTGGACCGGGCCGTCCCGACTTTACTGGAATACTTGGAGGCTTTTCGTGAGGCATCCGGCTTTACGATTAACTATGAAAAAACAATGGCATTTCGTTTGGGATCCGGAGTGGTAGATTTCCCATCGGACTCCTTTCCCTTCCGGTGGAGTCGGGATCAGGACGATTCGTTCACGTATTTGGGAGTATTTCTTCCCATTGACATTGGAAATCTCTACAGGATAAATGTCCCCCCCTCCTAAATAGCTTAAGGGACTTTCTGGCCTCTTGGGATAAATTGCCACTCTCCTACGTGGATAGATGTAACTTAATTAAAATGGTTGCTTTCCCCTACATATTATACCCCCTCCAAATGCTGCCTATTCTGCTTAAGAGTCGAGATATTTCGTTTCTACAATCGTTGTTTTCTAGATTTATTTGGGGAGGTGGGAGACCGAGGGTGGCACTCCGTAAGCTCCAACTCCCATATAATCAAGGGGGTCTGAACCTGCTCGACGTCCACTCCTATAATATGTCGGCATTATATCACCTAATCGCAGATTGGCTCACTGATTCCACCAGATTCACTGACTGTGCCCTCGATCGCGCTATGGCCAGCCCGCTATCGCTGTCAGCTTTTCTTCACTTCCCTCCTCTGCGCTTCCCCTTTCCTTGAAATCGAATCCATTGCTAATGGTTGGGAGGTCTGCCTGGTGCAAGGCTCGCACAGTGTTGGGCTTGTCTTATAAATCTTCTGTTTTTCAATCCTGGCCTAATAATCCTGCTTTTCAGAACGGTGCGGTGACTCCGGTTTTTCGGAAAATGGCGAGTAGGGCCTCACGCAATTTTGACATTTTTTACTTCAACCCTCCCACAGGTTTCCCTCTTATGACGCTCTTTGTGAGCTGATAACCGCACGTTTTTTACACCAGGTTTTTTACCTCCAATTATCGGCTTTCGTATCGTCGCAAGTATCGGAACTGCGAGCAGTGGATTTTCTTAACCCGTTAGATAAAGTAGTGCTGCTCTCCCCATCAGTAGCAGTCTTTTGAGCGCTTATCAGACCACAATTTGATTAGTCTTCGGCTACCACAGGTCTGGCTGACTGGTGTGTATGCCTCCCATCACGATCGCCCTTCTCTCTCATTACTGCCACAACCAGGTCACGCACGCAGATCCCGTCAGCTCAATACTGTGAAATGTTATATAAGTTATTACATAGGGCGTACATAGCCCTGGATCGATTGTCCCATATTACCCAACAGAGTTCTGGCCATTGCTTAAAATGTCTTCACGCTAATGCAAATTTGTTCCATTGTCTATGGTCCTGCCCAGTAATTGCCCTTTTTTGGAATACTATTCGACGATTTGGGACTCGTGCCCTAAAACTACGAGTGGCCTCTTCTCCAGACTGGGCGCTATTTAATATCCTTACTTGTACTGAAGCACGTGCTATGCCCCGTGCGCAGTAGACACTTCTGGGTCTTCTCTCAGCCGTAGCAAAAAAGGCTATACTGGGACACTGGACATTCCCTACCACCCCAACCTTTAATATGTTATATTCCCATCTCTATGCCATATTTCAGCATGATTGGTGCATGGCTTATTTAGACAGGGAGGCCAGGGTTAAGAATTTTTTTGATATTTGGCACGACGTTACATAGTTACATAGTTATATAGGCTGAAAAAAGACATGCGTCCATCGGGTTCAGCCTCTCCCACATAACCTACTGCTGTTGATCCAAAAGAAGGCAAAAAAACCAATCTGAAATATGCAACATACCGGGAAAAAATTCCTTCTTGACCCCAGAATGGCAGTCAGATTTCTCCTTGGATCAAGAAGCTTTTACCCACATATTAAATATTATAACCCTTAATATTCTGTGTCTGCAGGAAGTCATCCAGTCGTTTTTTAAAAGTCTGTACAGACTCTGACCCAACCACCTCAACAGGCAGAGAATTCCACAGCTTTATTGTTCTCACCATAAAATAACCCTTCCTATGCTTTAAGCTAAATTTTCTTTCTTCCAGTCTAAATGGATGACCCCTTGTCCTATGTATAGACCTGTTAATGAATAGGTTATCAGACAATGGTTGATAATGGCCCCGTATATATTTATATAAGGTTATCAGATCCCCTCTAAGGCGCCGTTTCTTTGCCTGCCGGACACTGCCCTCCTTAAACTACGTAATGACTTTGGGCTCACTACCTGGTTTTTGACTCGCTCTTTGTTGACTCTCCCTGTGCTGACCCCCTCCCATCCTACTGTTTTGCAAGAGTATCTGAACCCTGCTATTGGGTGATGCATTGTTTTCTCATTTCTGTCATATTGCCTTTTATGTTTGCCGGGGCAGCTGTTGTGGCTGCTACCATTCTCTGTCAAGTGTAGCATTGTTCTGTTACCTGAATCTATTTAAATAAAGTATATAAAAAAAAGGATTTATCAGTCCTTAAGGTTTCATCGCGACAGGGCCTGATATGGATCTGACTGATTTATCTGTATTAATGTCAAAACTGGGTGACATCTTAACTAAGCAAGAAGAGCAAGATCATCGTATGGATCAATTTGCTCAGGCTTTGGGCCTAGTCATGAAACAATGGGTCAGGCCTCTCCGCCTCCCACCCCTGGGGTGGGCTTGTCCTCTCAAGCAGTATCTGTGTCCTCTATGGTTGCTACTGGTGTAGCTCATGTTAGTTTAAAGACTCCTACTTGCTTTAATGGGAGTTCAGGTTCATGCAGAGGGTTTATAACCCAAATCGAGATAATGTTTGACTTGAATCCAGGTATGTGTCCCACAGATAAAGCCAAGGTGGGTTACGTAATTAACCACCTAACCGAGAAAGCTCTGCTGTGGGCAACCCCCTGTGGGAGCTACAGAAAGCTGTGGTACACAATTATGCTGAATTTATGGCTACCTTGCGACGCACATTTGACCCTGCTAGAAGGGCAACAGGGGCAGCTAGGGCACTATGGCGTATATCCCAGGGCAACCGCCGAGTTGCAGAATACGCAATAGAGTTTAAAACCGTAGCAGCAGAACTGTCTTGGCCGAATGATGTGCTTGTTACCGCGTTTCTCAAGGGAATTTCAGAGAATATAACGCATGAACTAGCACCTATGTATTACCTGAGGAGCTAGAGGATCTGGTGGATTAGTGTATTGCTCTCGATGATCAGATGCGTGACAGGAGGTCTGGTCGTAGCAAGGCTCATAAACAATCTCAGGGGCCTGTTCTATTCCTAGGCCTGCTCTTGCAGTCTCTCCTCCCAGGCCTGTACCCACTGAACCAGAGCCTATGATACTAGGTTGCTCTGGTATAACAGGAGAGGAGAGACAATATCGCCTCCGAGAGGGGCTATGCCTCTATTGTGCTGACAAAGGGCATTTACGTTTACAATGCCCCAAGCGACCAAAAAGATCGAATGTGTCGGGAAGCGAGCAAGCCTAGAATCCCTTGAGAGACAGGTTCTGGGTACTACTACTGTGTCTCTCGTATCTAGTAAGAAGAGAAAGAAAAGATCTCGTGTTGTGGTGCCTGTGTCCATAGCCTGGGAGAAAATCAGGTTGAACACAGAAGCACTGATAGATTCTGGGTCATATCGGTGATGGTGGATACAAAGTATATTAAAACTTAACTTTTATTGAAATAGAAGGACCAGACGGACATTTACACTTTGGACCACTAGGGGGCACCAAAGGAAAAGAAACAGTGAAAATCAAGCTCTGGATGGGCTTGCAGAGAACTAAAAAACAAACACGTGTGTCAGAGCTGCCTGGAACTGCAGGGAAACTTAGACTTGTATTTGTTAGTACATCTAACATGGAAAGACCCAATAACATTGGAAGGGTCTCTCATATAATTATGTCATTGATTCCCACGTTAGCAGAGGATATGGAATGTGTATAGCAGGGATTACTATGTTGAGGGAGGCAGACTAGATAGAGCCCGTTTTGATCCTACATTAGATTGCTGCATAGTGTGATGCCCCGCGCCGCGGTCGGACCGCGGCCGCCATGTTGGGACGCCTGGCAGACTCACCTGAGGTCCCTCGTGGCGCGTCGCTCCCTGGTTCCGGCCTGCAGCTCGAGGGAGGAGATCCAAGATGCGTCCCACGCCGTCTCCGCGATCCATCTGAGCGGAGGTCGGGCGCGCATGCGCGATCGTCCATCCTGGAACATGAAAACTCAGGTACTCTGGCGCCCTCTGCTGGTCAAGTTAAGGTACTGCATTCCACCTGCACTGAAGATCCTCGCATACCACCAATTAATCTGCCAAGCACTCAGGTATCTCAATTCCACCTGCGAGTCCCAGGTGAACGGTGTTCGTATGATTCCCTGAGCCCTATTTAAACCTGCCGCTTTCTCCAGCTCACTAACCAGGTTATACTGTGGTTCCACCACGTTACCCAGTGGTTCCCTTCGTGCTACGCTAAGGACATCCTGACTTCCGTTCCTGCTTCCAAGGTGCCTGTCCTGCTTTCGCCCTGCTTCCAAGGTGCCAGTCCTGCTTCCGTTCCTGCTTCCAAGGTGCCAGTCCTGCTTTCGCCCTGCTTCCAAGGTGCCAGTCCGACTTCCGTTCCTGCTTCCAAGGTGCCTGTCCTGCTTTCACCCTGCTTCCAAGGTGCCAGTCCGACTTCCGTTCCTGCTTCCAAGGTGCCTGTCCTGCTTTCACCCTGCTTCCAAGGTGCCAGTCCGACTTCCGTTCCTGCTTCCAAAGTGCAAGTCCTGCTTCTGTTCCGGTTGCCACGGTACCAGCTTTACTTCCATTCCAAACTTGCCATCACAGTGCCCGTTCCATTCCCAGGCTTGTCTCCACGACATCAGTACCGGACCCGGTCCTCAAATCCCTACGACTTTCCGTTCTGGACTTTTATTTCTGCCAAAGAAGCCTTGCATTACGTTTATTCTGGACTTTCATTTCTGCCAAAGAAACCTTGCATTACGTTTATTCTGGACTTTCATTTCTGCCAAAGAAACCTTACATTACATGTATTCTGGACTTTATTTCCACCAAAGAAACTTGCATTACGTTTGTTCTGGACTTATATTTAATTTCCTTCAGTAAAGCTCTATTAGTTATATTCCTTCTGGTCTCCTCTTTCGGCTTGCTATTGGGGTCCATACACCCAACACCACACAGGGGTTCAAGCCTCTGTCCTTACAGAATAACCTGGTTCAAAAAACATGGAACCCGCAAGCTCGAACCAAATCCTTGCTGTACTTACAGATACAGGTACCAGGTATCAGCACTAACCAAGGTGGTACAGAAACTACAAACCGGCCAAGAATCCTTATTGCATAAGGAAAGAAGCCGTGCTGAGAATGCTGCATTACCTCCATCACCATCTGGCTCTGTGATACAGCAGGTGGATCTGCCCGCTCCCGAACCCAGAGTCAGCATGCCTGAACGATTTGCCGGTGATCGCACAAGGTATCGTACGTTCATCACCGCATGTGAGCTCATGTTTTCACTTTGCCCACGTACCTATGGATCAGACTCTGTGAAGGTGAGGTCAGCCATCTCCTTACTGTCTGGACCTCCACAGGAATGGGCCTTCCAGTTACTACGTGAAGGAAGCCCCCTATTGACTTCCTGGGGTTCCTTCGTCCGGGCTATGAATCCTATCTATGATGACCCCCTAAGGTCTTCTGCTGCTTTAACCACCATCCGACATCTAAAACAAGGAAGCGACCGGTGGAGGACTACATCTCTGAGTTCCGGGCGGTGGCAGCCGATACAGGCCTGAATGATGTGGGCCTTAAAGATCACTTTCGTCATGGTCTTTCCGAACAACTGAAAGACGAATTGGCTCGTATAGGAGTACCTACTTCCTTGGAGGCCTTGATCACCCAGTCTCTGGTCTTGGACCAGCGCTTCAGAGAACGACGTCAAGAGAGACTCTCTAATACTCCTTTCACGCCTCCTCGAAGACACGAACCTTCCCCTGTGACTTCTCCACGACCGACCTCCTCCTCTTCAAGTCCCGAACCCATGGAGATTGGCACTATTAAAGGTCCGCTGTCGTCCTCTGAGCGTGATAGACGTCGCACCCAGAATCTCTGCCTATACTGGCGGCCAACCAGGTCACCTGTTACGTGGCTGCCCTACACGACCACCACGTCCTTCTGAAAGAGGTAAGAGCCATCTTACTATTGCCTCTCTGCAAAGTGTGGTCGGCTCCGCTTCTACTCACCTAACTATTCCTGTCACCTTACAGTGGGGAGATAGAAGCGTTGAATTGAACGCCATCATCGACTCCGGAGCCAGTAACAGCTTCTTTGATCTATCCCTTGCCACCTCCTTGGCTGTTCCTACCCAACTAAAAAAGAAACCCGTACCTCTGCATATGGTAGATGGAAGCACCCTACGCACCGGTCCAGTTACCCATGAAACCATCCTCTTGAAGCTCCTAATCGGAACCAAGCACCAAGAAAGTCTTCAGTGGGATATCGTTCCTTCCCCCCTATTTCCTATAGTACTGGGACTTCCTTGGCTTCGTACCCACAACCCGTATATTGATTGGTCTTCCAATACCGTTTCCTTTCCATCCTGTCACTGCCGAGTCCACTGCATGAACGGCTCCAACTCCGAGAAAGTCGCCTTTTCCACCTATCCATCTTCCACACTGCCACCTAAATATTCAGACTTTCAAGACGTATTTGAGAAAAAAGGGGTCGATACACTTCCTCCACACAGAGAGTACGACTGTCCTATTGACCTCCTTCCAGGAGCACCCATACCCCACGGACGTATCTTCAACCTGTCTGTTCCCGAATCACAGTCTCTAAAGGACTATATCGAAGACAGTCTCGCAAAAGGATTCATCCGGCACTCCACCTCTCCTGCTGGAGCAGGTATCTTCTTCGTTGGGAAAAGAGACGGCGGTCTCCGCCCTTGCGTTGACTATCGGGCACTAAACGCAATCACAGTACGGAACCGATACCCGCTCCCATTGATTCCTGAACTACTCGATAGGGTGAAGGATGCGTGTATTTTTACGAAGATTGATCTTCGCGGAGCGTACAACTTGGTCCGCATGAGAGAAGGAGACGAGTGGAAGACCGCCTTCCGATCCCGATACGGTCACTTCGAGTATCTCGTCATGCCGTTTGGGTTATGTAATGCTCCAGCCGCCTTCCAGCATTTTCTCAACGATATCTTCCGCGACGTTCTGGATACCTTCCTTGTGGTCTACCTCGACGATCTCCTGGTGTACTCTCGAACCATCCAAGAACATACGCAACACGTCCGTCTTGTGCTATCTCGTCTCCGTCAACATAAGTTATACGGTAAAATTGAAAAGAGCACCTTCGAAAAGTCCTCTATAGAATTTCTGGGATATGTCTTATCACCAGGACATATCGAAATGGATAAAGCCAAAATCAAGGCAATCCTGGACTGGCCGACACCCAGAGACAAAAAGATGGTTCAGCAATTTATGGGATTCGCCAATTTTTATCGTCGCTTCATTCGGTCCTTCTCTCATCTCACCGCACCCATCACCTCCCTGACCAAGAAAGATGTGAGATTCTGTTGGACTGAAGAAGCTCAGCGGGCATTCAATAAACTGAAAGAAAGCTTCACCCAAGCCCCAATCCTGAAACAGCCAGACATCAACCTGCCATATTCCCTGGAAACCGACGCCTCTGATATTGCCCTAGGAGCGATACTCTCCCAAAAATCCGGAATCAAGAACCTTCTGCATCCCGTGGCCTTTTATTCCAGACGTCTTACCCCAGCCGAAAAGAATTACAGTATAGGTGAGAAAGAACTCCTGGCAATCAAGAGTGCCCTTGAGGAATGGAGACACCTCCTCGAAGGGGCAAAACATCCTGTGGTCGTCTACACGGACCACCGTAATTTGGAATATCTCCGCACCGCCAAAAGATTGCGACCTCGACAAGCCAGATGGGCGTTATTCTTCGCCCGCTTTCTGTTGCATATCACCTACAGACCTGGAGTAAGAAATGGTAAGGCAGATGCCCTTTCCCGTCGGTACGACTCAGACGCCTTTCCTTCCACCACACAAACCGACTCCATCCTACCTAACGACTTCTTCTGCGCTTCTCAAGGTCCTTAATAGACAATATAAAGAATATAGTCTTCAACCACCGACTGACATCCAGGGGCTCCTATCCAACGATGGTCTCTTCTATCATGGCGAACAAATATACGTCCCTCCTGAGATTCGTCTACAGGTATTGCAACACTCCCACGACATCCCGGCCGCTGGACATGGTGGCATCAAGAAAACCATAGATGCCGTATATCGGTACTTCTGGTGGCCATCCGTGAAGAAAGACATCGTCGCCTTTGTATCCTCTTGTTCTGTCTGTGCACGCAACAAACAACCCCGCACCCATCCTGCTGGTCTTCTACAACCCCTGGCTCCACCGCTGCATCCGTGGAAAGACATTTCGATGGACTTTATAGTAGATCTCCCCCTTCACATCGCTACACCACCATCCTGGTGGTGGTAGACCGCTGCACCAAGATGGCCCATTTCATACCAGCGGTAGGCCTACCCACAGCGGCTGAAACAGCCACCTTGTTCATCAAGGAGGTGTTCCGACTCCATGGTACTCCTCGTTCCATTGTTACTGATAGAGGATCTCAGTTTACTTCCCGTTTCTGGTCCCAAATGTGTCGTAGCTTAAAAATTGCGAGGTGTCTCTCTTCAGCCTTTCATCCACAGAGTAATGGCCAGACGGAGCGGACAAATCAGACGCTAGAACAATATCTTCGTTGCTTCACCACGCATCTCCAAGACGACTGGCTGGACGTCATACCAACTGCTGAATTTACGTACAATAATCAGGTACATTCATCAACTCGTTTCTCACCCTTCTTTGCCAACTACGGTTATCATCCTAGCACTCTTCCGGAAATGCCGCTCAACACTCCAGTTCCAGAAGTGTCAACCCGCTTGAGAACCCTACGCGGCCAACTACGAACGCTACGCCATCAGCTACGACTAGCCCAGCAGAACCAAAAGAAATATGCTGATCGTGGTCGCAAAGAAGCTCCTGTGTATGCACCTGGAGATAAGGTGTTACTATCCACGGCTCATCTCCGTTTGGATTGCCCTTCAAAGAAGCTGGGTCCTCGCTACATTGGCCCGTTCCCGGTCCTCAGAATGGTTAACTCCGTTGCGGCCCGCTTAACTCTTCCTCCTTCCTACAGGATCCATCCTGTCTTCCATGTATCTCTCTTGAAACCCTGGCATGAGAATCCGTTTCCCGATCGGAATGCTAAACCACCTGTTCCTGTGCCTGTATCTGGAGAAGAGGAATTCGAGATATCACGCATTCTGGATTCGAGACTCCGTTACGGCAGGTTAGAATACCTGGTTCACTGGAAGGGATACGGTCCTGAAGAACGATCCTGGGAACCCAGTGCCAGCGTCCATGCTCCTGCAAAGGTTCGTGCCTTTCATCTCCGTTATCCTTCCAAGCCGTCGATCAAGCGCACCCGGGGGTCGCGCCTTGGTGGGGGTCCTGTGATGCCCCGCGCCGCGGTCGACCGCGGCCGCCATGTTGGGACGCCTGGCAGACTCACCTGAGGTCCCTCGTGGCGCGTCGCTCCCTGGTTCCGGCCTGCAGCTCGAGGGAGGAGATCCAAGATGCGTCCCACGCCGTCTCCGCGATCCATCTGAGCGGAGGTCGGGCGCGCATGCGCGATCGTCCATCCTGGAACATGAAAACTCAGGTACTCTGGCGCCCTCTGCTGGTCAAGTTAAGGTACTGCATTCCACCTGCACTGAAGATCCTCGCATACCACCAATTAATCTGCCAAGCACTCAGGTATCTCAATTCCACCTGCGAGTCCCAGGTGAACGGTGTTCGTATGATTCCCTGAGCCCTATTTAAACCTGCCGCTTTCTCCAGCTCACTAACCAGGTTATACTGTGGTTCCACCACGTTACCCAGTGGTTCCCTTCGTGCTACGCTAAGGACATCCTGACTTCCGTTCCTGCTTCCAAGGTGCCTGTCCTGCTTTCGCCCTGCTTCCAAGGTGCCAGTCCTGCTTCCGTTCCTGCTTCCAAGGTGCCAGTCCTGCTTTCGCCCTGCTTCCAAGGTGCCAGTCCGACTTCCGTTCTGCTTCCAAGGTGCCTGTCCTGCTTTCACCCTGCTTCCAAGGTGCCAGTCCGACTTCCGTTCTGCTTCCAAGGTGCCTGTCCTGCTTTCACCCTGCTTCCAAGGTGCCAGTCCGACTTCCGTTCCTGCTTCCAAAGTGCAAGTCCTGCTCTCTGTTCCGGTTGCCACGGTACCAGCTTTACTTCCATTCCAAACTTGCCATCACAGTGCCCGTTCCATTCCCAGGCTTGTCTCCACGACATCAGTACCGGACCCGGTCCTCAAATCCCTACGACTTTCCGTTCTGGACTTTTATTTCTGCCAAAGAAGCCTTGCATTACGTTTATTCTGGACTTTCATTTCTGCCAAAGAAACCTTGCATTACGTTTATTCTGGACTTTCATTTCTGCCAAAGAAACCTTACATTACATGTATTCTGGACTTTATTTCTACCAAAGAAACTTGCATTACGTTTATGACGGAATGGAGATGTTGTTCCGCCTGCGGGTGTGCTCAATCTGCGTGACCCCGTCGCTTACCGCTGGCCCGACTACCGAGTGGCGCCCACTCGGCGTCTCGTGCGGCCTGGCGTGACCCTAGGGTAGGGTTAGCGGGCGGTGGAGGGGACCCCTGCCTGAAACCAGTCCGACCACTGAGCCATACAGCACTCAGCGTCCCGAGCAACTGGTTCCTTGACCTGGCGGGTGTGGGACGCCTGCGGGGATCAGCCCTAGCGCCGCGGAGGAAATTCGGATCTTATGGGGAAACGTTTCGGTTCTTAGGTGGGAAACGTTTCCGATCCGGGGGCGGGTATTTCTTCGGATCTTGAGCGGTGATGTTTCGAGTCGGGAAGGGATGGCGGGTCGGTTCGGAACTGGAGGGCTTCGGATCGGTAGGGAAGGGCGCTTCGGATCTGGCGGGACCAGGGGGAAGTTCGGGTCTTACCGCGGCGGTCGATGCGCGGCTCCCGGCGGGGCCGTTCGGTTCGGATCGCTGTATTTCCCCGATCGAATCTTCTTATGTAGCGCCGCTGCCCTGATGCTCGATGCAGGGTCAGCGCGCTCGATTCGGATCGGATGGGCACCGTATTCTGAGGCCGCGGGGGACACTCAGATCCGAAATACGGCGGAGAATCAAGCCACACCAGACACAGCTGAATGCACTGCAGGAACTGGGTTTATTGTTTACAGTACAGACTTTTATTACTTCTTATCATAATTAGAA
The DNA here is from genome assembly GCA_009667805.1 of Leptobrachium leishanense. NCBI lineage: Eukaryota > Metazoa > Chordata > Amphibia > Anura > Megophryidae > Leptobrachium > Leptobrachium leishanense. Next base: position 66,221,269 of record CM019073.1, on the reverse strand, counting down.
TACAATGGGACTCCTTGCCCGCCCTCCCAGGACCCATTGGCCCTTAGCCTTCAGGGAGTCGCCAATTCGGACCGGATGGTCCGAATCGGCCATTTTACGATTCGAACCGGATGGTTCGAATCGGCCATTTTCCGAATCGAAATTCCAACTGCGCCACAAGGATCGGAAAATGGCGGCGAGCAAGGCAAACACAGGGAAAATACATCACACCATAACCAACGGGGAACACTTTATTAACACCACACAATGCCACATCTAATAAAATAACGAAAAGTAAGGTGCGTGCCACCACACCCAAGTGTCCATGTCACCACTGTCACTGCACCGCCCCTGGCTGAGGGTGCTGGGCCATCCCGTGACACTCCTCCCCCTCCCAAGGTCCGACGCACTCGGTTGGACCTCACCGGGTCGTACCGAGGTAGTCGGGGCTCCCCAATCCCCTGGTTCCCGGGCCGACTGTCGCGATAACCCATCTGCGTTACCGTTCTGCGACCCGGGCCGATATTGGATGGAAAAGTTGAAGGGTTGGAGAGCCAGGCTCCACCGCAGCAGGCGGCCGTTCTCCCCCGCCACTCGGTTGAGCCATACCAAGGGGTTGTGGTCGGTCATCACGGTGAAGGACCGACCGTAGACGTAGGGTTGGAGCTTCCGTAGGGCCCAGACCAGGGCCAGGCACTCCTTTCCACTGCAGCGTACCCCACCTCTCGTGGCAACAACTTCCGGCTAATAAACGCCACCGGATGGTCCCCCCCGTCGTCCCCCACTTGACTCAGGACAGCTCCCAGTCCGAACATGGACGCGTCTGTGTGGACAATAAAACGTTTGTTATAGTTGGGAGCTGCCAGCAGGGGAGCTTGGGTCAGGGCGGCCTTCAATTGTCGAAAGGCCTGTTCGCACTCCGGGGACCACAGGACTTGGCGGGGCAGGGATTTCTTGGTCAAATCAGTCAGGGGTTTGGCCAGATCACTGTAGTGGGGTACAAATTTCCTGTAATACCCCGCGGTACCCAGAAAGGCCAGGACCTGAGTCTTGGTCACAGGAGTGGGCCAGTCCAGGATAGCCTCTATCTTGGCGGGCTCCGGCCGCTGTATCCCGCACCCCACCCGGTGGCCCAGATACTGCACCTCGGCCATCCCCACCTTGCACTTCTCCGGCTTTAGGGTCAGGTTGGCGTCCCTAATCCGGCCCAGGACAGTCCCTACATGCTCCAGATGTTCCTCCCAGGTCTGGCTATAGATGGCTATGTCATCCAGGTACGCGCAAGCGAATCCCTGGAGGCCATCGAGGAGGCGATCGATTAACCGCTGGAAAGTAGCAGGGGCGTTCTTCATCCCCCGAACGCATGACTCGAAACTGGTACAGGCCGAACGGGGTGATGAAGGCCGACTTCGGGGTCGCCTCCTCGGCAAGGGGAATCTGCCAATACCCCTTGCACAGATCCACCGTGGTCAGAAAATGACCCCCGGAGATCTGGTCTAGCAACTCGTCGACTCGGGGCATCGGATAAGCGTCCGTAACAGTACAGTCGTTTACCCGCCGATAGTCGACGCAGAACCTGGTGGTACCGTCCTTTTTGGGCACCAGGACCACGGGCGACGCCCATGGGCTGGCCGACGGCTCTATGACCCCCAGCTCCAACATCTCCCGGATCTCAGCCCGCATAGTCTCGCGGACTGCTTCCGGGATCCGGTAGGCGGGCTGTCGGAGTGGCCTCTGGCCGGGGGTGTCCACCTGATGGACGGCCTGGTCCGTATATCCTGGAAGGGCCGAGAAAACCCCCGGATAGGCGAGAAGCAGCTGCCGCGCCTGCGCCTGTTTCTCGGGCCCTAGCTCCTCCCCAACTGCACTTGCTCCACCCCGGAAGGCTGCTTAGCTACCCCCGGGAGTTCCTCCAAGGGAAAGGGCTCCGCCTCCTCGGCCGCCGGCGCGCATATGGCGTCCACCGACTCCGGCCGCTCATGGAAGGCCTTCAGCATATTGACGTGGAACGTCCGCTGGATTCTGGTGTCCGCGCAGCTTACAACCACATAGGTGGTATCCCCCAGCTGGGTTACCACCTTGTAGGGCTTGCCAGGCCGCCTGCAGCTTGTTCTGCCGCTGTGGTTTCAACACCAGAACCTTCTGTCCCACACAGAACGAGCGGCTGCACGCAGCGCGATCGTACCACGCCTTCTGCTGAGCCTGGGCCGTCTCCATGTTCTCCTGCACGAACCCCTGGAGGTCCGCCAAGCGCTCCCGGAGCTTCAGAACATACTCCACCACGGGGACACCGTCCTCCTCCGGCGGCCCCTCCCACTGAGCCCTAACCAGATCCAGAGGACCGCGCACCGGCGTCCATACAGCAGCTCAAACGGTGAGTACCCGGTGGATTCCTGCGGAACCTCCCGGTAGGCGAACAGCAAGTGGGGAAGATACTTCTCCCAATCCCTGTTCTCATGCACGAAGGCCCGGATGAGCTGCTTCAGGGTCCCATTGAACCGCTCGCACAGCCCGTTGGTCTGGGGGTGATACGGGGCGCTGTGCAGCGCCTTAACGCCACAGAGACGCCAGAGCTGTTGGGTGAGCTCAGCGGTAAACTGGGTACCCTGATCGGACAGGATTTCTCGGGAAACCCCACCCTCGTGAACACCCTGAGGAGCGCGTCCGCTACCGTGTCCGCCTGGATGTTGGCCAAGGCCACAGCCTCGGGGTACCGGGTGGCATAATCCACCACGGTAAGAATATACCTCTTACCGGTGGCACTGGCCGTGGCAACGGCCCTACGATGTCAACCGCCACCCGGCTAAAGGGCTCCTGGATGATGGGCATGGGGTGCAGGGGCGCCTTCGGATGGTCCCCAGCCTTCCCAGCCTTCTGACAGACTGGGCAGGTGCGGCAATAATATCGCGGGGTGTCGTTGCTGAGGCGGGGCCAGTAGAACGCGCGCGCCAACCTGTGCCGGGTCTTCGACTGGCCTAAGTGACCCGACAGGGGAATGTCGTGGGCCAAGCGCAGAAGCTCCTGCCTGGGTCCTTGCGGCACCACCAGCTGCTTCTGAGGGATCTGCTTCTTCTTGGCCCCCTCCCTCACGGTGTAGCGGTACAGCAGCCCGTCCTCCCACTCCACCTTGTCTTTCCCCTGGCCGTCCAGGCCCTGACCAGCTCGGTCCCGGTAGCCCTGTAATGTGGGGTCGGTTTGCGTCTGGTGGCGCAGAGTCTCCGGGGTACACCACGGGGAAGGGAGGTCAAGCGAAGGGAAGAGCATCGAGTCCCGTCGGGGTCGGGGAGGGGATAACGGACTGGGAGGGCGGGAAGGGCCTGGGGTTTTGGCCTGTCGGGGAGGTCGAGGGGATCGGTAAGGGTGGGGGTCGCGGAGGTCGAGGCGATTTGGGAGGTTTGGAAGGCTTGGGAGGTCGGGAGGGTGTTGGTGGGGATCTCACCTGGGTCCCATTCGGAGTGCTCTGGTCGTGGCGTCGGCTCTGTTGCCTAGTGGTAACCGGGGTAGCTGCATCTGTGGAATAAGCGGACACTAACTGCCCCAGATCATTTCCCAGGAGTACCTCGGCCGGCAAGTGTCTCAGCAACCCCACCCGCACCTCTTTCTCCCGTTCCCCCAGTCCAGGTACACCCGGGCAGTCTCCAGCCGGAGCACTTTCCCTCCCGCCACCCGTACCGCTACGGTGCTCTGCATGCGGTCGCTTGGCGGGACCAAGTGGGGCCGGACGAGGGTGATGGTAGCCCGGAGTCTCGCAGCCCCTCAGCGGGCCGCCCGTTTATCCACACCGCCTGGCGGTGGTGTCGGCGGTTGTCATCCGCGGCGGCTTGCACTGGGTCGGCTTCGTGCAGCTGCTCCCACCATTCTTCCGGGGCCTCCGGCCACGGAGCTCCGGCGTCGCAACAATGGGCCGCCAGCGAGGGCCTGCCGGCCGGCCGGGTCAATTCCGGGCGGTTGGGGCAATGTTGTTTATAGTGCCCCTCCTGGTTGCACCCGTAACAGCGGACATTAGCCATGTTGGTGGGCCGGCTGGGAGCCCGTGCTACAGGCGCCCGGACCACGGGTGGTGGAGGTGGTGGAAGTAGTGGGGCGGGTAGAATGGGACGGCTGGCCAGAGGCCGCTCCCCCCCCGTCAGCTTCCGGGTGTCCGTGTACTCGTCGGCCCAGGTGGCCGCTTGCTGCACCGTATAGGGCTTCCTGTCGCGCACCCACTCTCGGACAGCGGAGGGTGTGTGCTCGAAGAACTGCTCGAGCAGCAGCAGTTGGTGTGATCTCGGCCACTGACTCCGCTTGGCTTCCCGAGAGCCAGGTGCGCAGGTCCCTCTGCAGCCGATGGGCCCACTCCACGTGAGTGGCGCCACTGGGCCGGCGAGAATTCCGGAACTTCATCCGGCTGGCTTCAGGGGTCACGGCATACCTACTCAGCAGCGCCTGCTTTACGTGCGAGTAGCTAGTGGCCTCGTCATCCGGCACCGTGCGGTAGGCCTCGGCGGCCCGACCGGTCAGCTTGCTCGCCAGGATCCGGATCCAGTCGGCGCGGTGCACGTCATGCACCCGACACAGGCGCTCAAAGTCCTGGAGATAGCTTTCGATCTCTTCCTCAGCTTCCCGGAACTCCTTGAACGCCTGGAACGGCACTTTTCGGTCGGCATACCGGTCCGATGGCGAGCGGCTGCTCCGCCGGCTTCGCACTTCGGCCAGCCGCAGTTCGTGCACCCGCTCTCTCTCCCTCTCCTCTTCCTGACCGAGTTCCCGACCCAGTTTCCTCAGTTCTGCCTCCGATGGAGCCGGACCCATCATGGAGATCCGCTCCCGCATCTTCCGGCAGAATTCGCTGTCCTCGGCCTCAGCGGGGACGGCAGCCGTGGGTACTGGGCGGGCAACTCCGCGAACGCCTCCGCCTGATCTATCCTCCTCAACTCCTCTATCAGGGTCTCCCGACTCTTGGAGCCCGGGACCCCGCCCCGATTCTCCAGCATCCCGCGCAGAACGTCCCGCTTATAGGCAGAATACTTGATCATGTTGCGGTCCCCCTGGGGTCTGCAGAGAGCGATCCCACCGCTGCCACCAGTATGACGGAATGGAGATGTTGTTCCGCCGCTGCGGGTGTGCTCAATCTGCGTGACCCCGTCGCTTACCGCTGGCCGACTACCGAGTGGCGCCCACTCGGCGTCTCGTGCGGCCTGGCGTGACCCTAGGGTAGGGTTAGCGGGCGGTGGAGGGGACCCCTGCCTGAAACCAGTCCGACCACTGAGCCATACAGCACTCAGCGTCCCGAGCAACTGGTTCCTTGACCTGGCGGGTGTGGGACGCCTGCGGGGATCAGCCCTAGCGGCCGCGGAGGGAAGATTCGGATCTTATGGGGAAACGTTTCGGTTCTTAGGTGGGAAACGTTTCCGATCCGGGGGCGGGTATTTCTTCGGATCTTGAGCGGTGATGTTTCGAGTCGGGAAGGGATGGCGGGTCGGTTCGGAACTGGAGGGCTTCGGATCGGTAGGGAAGGGCGCTTCGGATCTGGCGGGACCAGGGGGAAGTTCGGGTCTTACCGCGGCGGTCGATGCGCGGCTCCCGGCGGGGCCGTTCGGTTCGGATCGCTGTATTTCCCCGATCGAATCTTCTTATGTAGCGCCGCTGCCCTGATGCTCGATGCAGGGTCAGCGCGCTCGATTCGGATCGGATGGGCACCGTATTCTGAGGCCGCGGGGGACACTCAGATCCGAAATACGGCGGAGAATCAAGCCACACCAGACACAGCTGAATGCACTGCAGGAACTGGGTTTATTGTTTACAGTACAGACTTTTATTACTTCTTATCATAATTAGAATACAATGGGACTCCTTGCCCGCCCTCCCAGGACCCATTGGCCCTTAGCCTTCAGGGAGTCTCCAATTCGGACCGGATGGTCCGAATCGGCCATTTTACGATTCGAACCGGATGGTTCGAATCGGCCATTTTCCGAATCGAAATTCCAACTGCGCCACAAGGATCGGAAAATGGCGGCGAGCAAGGCAAACACAGGGAAAATACATCACACCATAACCAACGGGGAACACTTTATTAACACCACACAATGCCACATCTAAATAAAATAACGAAAAGTAAGGTGCGTGCCACCACACCCAAGTGTCCATGTCACCACTGTCACTGCACCGCCCCTGGCTGAGGGTGCTGGGCCATCCCGTGACAACGTTTGTTCTGGACTTATATTTAATTTCCTTCAGTAAAGCTCTATTAGTTATATTCCTTCTGGTCTTCTCTTTCGGCTTGCTATTGGGGTCCATACACCCAACACCACACAGGGGTTCAAGCCTCTGTCCTTACACATAGGCAGAGACAGGTGAACCTTCAAGGTTCACTGGGTATGAAAAAGTCTGGAAATAGATTATCTATTAGACTAGCAGAGACCCTTAGAAGGGTGAGCAGATTGTAACAGCGACTGGAGAATTCCACAGAGGGAGATAGCTAGCTTAGACTGCATTTAAAAGGACCCAGTAGCAATAAACGGGTCTCCCCTAATTCTGTATCCTTGTTCCCCCAATTCACAAAAGGTATGAGACAAAAGCTAAATTTGCCAAGGAGATTCCTATAGAAATTGCTGCATATGCAAGATCAGGTGAGGAAAGTGAGCCTTCAAGGGTTTACTAGGTATAGGAAAGTGTAAAATAGATTCCTGACCTGATGGTTCAAAAATAAAAGGCTCATAAATTGGTAGGTTCCTTAAAGGAGTTGGATAGTTGTATCTGCAACTGGAGCAAAACCACAGAGAGACAGCTAAATAGCTTGCTAAACATAGAAGATAAAGGTAGGTAGTGAGCCTTTGAGGGTTCACTGCAAATAGATTGAAAAGTAGAAAAACAGACTTTTCTTAGCTGCTCTCAGTCTGTATTAATTGCTAGCCAGCTTCTCAAAGTCCCTGCTTTACCAACCTCTGTTTTCAGGCAGACCGGATGTGAAAATTAAAATAGCATAGAGAAATTGCTAGGCCAAAATTGCCTCTGCTCACTAATTCATTTTTGTCAACAGCTCCTGATGACGCCCACGGGCGAAACATGTCGAGCCATACAAACAATTTTATCACATTGGTGATGAGCAGCACTTTCTAGCAATTTCTCTATGTTGCCCAATCATGGGCTCACAGAGCTAAGTCCTGCAGCACACTATATAAGGCTTCCTCGAATCTGATCTCCCTTGAATCTGTGTGTTGCCACTGGAAAGGCTATCAGGCTGTATCACTAACTTATACCAGAGTTCTGTGAATTAGAATCTGTGTGTTGGCACTGCAAAGGCTATCAGGGTGTATCACAGACTTACAGCATTGTTCTGGAAAATCTGTATATCTCTAATCTATATATCACTCACCATCTCAGAAAGACCAAAAAGGACAGGCAGACGATCCCAGACACAGATAAGAGGGCAAGCACCCTCTGTGTCAGAAGGCTGTCCCCCTGGTCATCGTGGACATAGTGCATCCTCTGCAGGTTGCACTTGTCCTTTTCTAACTGGTGCTGGCCGTCTTATGCAGCAGCAACATACAGAGGATCTGGTGCATTGGCTAACCAGGCCATCCTCCTCCTCCGAGTCCTCTGCCAGCCAGGCTTGTAGTGGTTTACAGTCCACCTCAGCTGCCAAAGCATCTAATTCAGCCTCCATGTCCACAGCTACTCCTGCCGTAGCCTCACTATCACACACGGAGGAGTCAGCTGAATTGTTTGACTACAATGACAGTGACATGATGCTTGAGGATGCACAGCAACTACAGTACTCTGATTCAAACTCTGAGGTTGAGGAAGGGAGTATAATCAACCTAGAGGGAGGGGGTGCCAGTGACACACAAAGAACTGGTACACATGTTCCCCCAGCAGCTGCAGCATATTGCGAGGTTGGCTCCAGTGATGAAAAGATAGGGGGTGATGACAATGATGATGAGGTCACTGAATCCACCTGGGTGCCTGATCGAACAGAGTCAAGGGAGGAGGAGAAGGAGGAGGCCCAACAAAAACGAGGCAGAATGTCCTCTATGAGCAACCGTAGCCAGTCCAAGGCACCAGATGTCACAGCTGCTCAGGTGCAGAGCATTGTTGTCTCAAAGCACACGTCCAGGAACTCTGCTGTCTGGGAGTTCTTCACAACATGTGCAGCAGACCGCAGTGTTGCTATTTGTAAGCTATGTCTGAAGAGGATCAAGGATGGGAGAAACATCAGCCGCTTGGGTACCACATGCTTGAAGAAACATATGACCACCTGTCATGCATCCGGTTGGCACAACACTTCCCATCGGTCCTCATCTGTCTCTACTCCCACTATATGTCATGCCATGTCTACAAACTCTACTGACAGGGATGATGTTATAGTAAATCGGTGTACCAGGTCCTTCCTCAGAATGTGACAGCATCCCATCAGCTGCAGATTTACGCAGCCAGATTTCATTGCCCCAGCTGCTGCAGCGTAAGAAAAATTATAATCCCAACGATCCCCTTGCACAGCATCTAAATGCCAGTTTGGCAAAATTACTCGCAGTCACATTACAGCTGCTGCCTTTCCAGCTGGTGGACTCTGCCTTCTTCCGTGAATTTGCCGAATGTGCTGTACCACAGTGGCAGGTTCCAAAACGCCAGTTCTTTTCACAGAAGGCCATTCCAGCACTATACCAGCAACTGGAAGACAATCTTATGGAGTCATTGGGAAAGGCAGTCAGTAGGAAGCTGCACATTACTTTAGACACGTGGTCCAGCAAGCATGGACAGGGCCGTTACATTTCCTTAACGGCACACTGCTTGCAGCTGGGCTTGCAGCTGGGGGGATCCAGGACGGGGCTCTGTGCTGGAGCTTGTTCATCCACCACGCCTCCAGAAAACTGCTTATATGAGGTCTGTCTGCTCCACCACCTCTTCCTCCTCCTCCTTCCTGTCTCTGATGCGTGACAGGGGCTACGCAATGGCTCAAGCAAAAAGATGCCATACTGTGCTTGAGCTGGTTTGTTTAGGGGACAGGAGCCACACCAGGCCAGAAATTCTGTCAGCTCTGCAGGGGCAGGCGCAGAGATGGTTAACACCACGCCAGCTTGAACTGGGAATGGTCGTCTGTGATAATGGCAGCAACCTTCTCTCTGCCCTATGCCTGGGTAAGTTGACGCATGTACCATGCCTAGCACACATCCTAAATCTGGTGGTACAGCGTTTCCTAACCAGGTACCCAGGGCTGGCAGAGCTTCTCAGCCAGACCAGAAAAGTCTGCAGCCACTTCAAACGGTCATTCCCAGCAAGTATTCGCCTGGCAGAAATTCGAAGAGAATTCCACCTTCCCACAAACAGTCTGATCTGTGACATGCCCACCAGGTGGAACTCGACAATTGGCAATGCTGCAGCATCTGCACAAGCAGCAGAGGGCCATCAATGAGTACCTGTGTGAGAATGGCACAAGGACAGGTTCAGGCCAACTTGTTTTCCCCCCCTCAGTGGCTGATAATCAAGGATGCATGCACTGTACTGTCACCATTTGAGGAGGCAACAAGGATGGTGAGCAGGGACAGTGCATGCATTAGTGACACAATTCCTTTAGTGTTCCTGCTGGAGCGAACTCTGCAGGGAATTATAGATGTGGCACTAGAGGCAGAGCAGCGGGAGGAGGACTTCCCTAACTCTCAAGACCCTAGTCTTTACGCAGACAGCATTCCTGCGGGTCCTCAGATCAGACAGGAGGAGGATGAGGAGGAGGAGGAATATTTAAGTTGTCGGGGGCATTGAAGGTGGGGATTCCTCAAGGGAGGGTTTTGTGCCTCCAGAAACCCAAGGACTAGTACGTGGCTGGGAGGAGGTAGTGCACGATAGGGTCATCCTCAGCGACCAGGAACACTCGGTAGCTAATACCACCTCCAACCTACGCTGCATGGGCTCCCTTATGCTGCAAAGCCTGCTAAAGGACCCCAGGATTCATGCTATCAAGGAGAGGGATTATTACTGGTTGGCAAGCCTTCTTGATCCACAATACAAGAGTAAGGTTGCAGAGCTCATCCTGCCCTCACAGAGGGAGGACAGGATGAAACGACTTGAGGACACTCTAAAGCTACACTTGTGTAACACCTTTCCAGGCACTGGTAGGTTACCAAGTGATGACACAGGTGCTTCTGAGGCTGGGGTTTATCAGAGGAAGAGTGGTGAAAGGGGCCACTTGACTGATGCCGTTTCCAATTTTTTTAGTCCACGACGCCTATTGCCAGCGTCTTCACTATATGGTGCAGGACTACCTAGGGACAAGGGTAGACCTGGATACCTTTACAGCAGATGATCCACTGGCTTACTGGGTGTTGAGATTGGATCACTGGCCAGAACTTAGCCAATATGCTATGCAGCTACTAGGTTGCCCTTCATCTAGCGTGCTTTCTGAAAGGACGTTCAGTGCTGCTGGAGGTTTTGTCACAGCAGGGGTCAAGTCCTGGGAAAAAAAGTGAGGGAACTCACCCACGAATTCCACAACCCCCATTACCTTAAGAAAATATATATATATATCCCGAGTATAGCCGGACGAGCCGGTGATACCATTTTTATTGGATTAACTTTACATTTAAAAGACAAACTTTCAAGAGTGTAAACTGGACACTATACTGATCAGTGAAAGGTATCACTACGTACAGGTATACTCGTGATTTTGGCAACTGGACTAACGCATTTTATATATATATATATCCATCCAGGCACAGACCCCCAGAATAATATACACAGCACTGAGCCCCCAGAATAATATACACAGCGCTGAGCCCCCAGAATAACATACACAGCGCTGAGCCCCCAGAATAACATACACAGCGCTGAGCCCCCAGAATAACATACACAGCACTGAGCCTCCAGAATAACATACACAGCACTGAGCCCCCAGAATAAACATACACAGCGCTGAGCCCCCAGAATAACATACACAGCACTGAGCCCCCAGAATAACATACAGAGCACTGAGCCCCAGAATAATATACACAGCGCTGAGCCCCCAGAATAATATAGCACTGAGCCCCCAGAATAACATACACAGCGCTGAGCCCCCAGAATAATATACACAGCGCTGAGCCGCCAGAATAATATACACAGCGCTGAGCCCCCAGAATAACATACACAGCGCTGAGCCCCCAGAATAACATACACAGCGCTGAGCCCCCAGAATAATATACACAGCACTGAGCCTCCAGTATAATATACACAGCACTGAGCCCCAACAATAACATAATAACATGCACAGCACAGAGCCCCCATAATAATATACACAGCACTGAACCCCAAGAATAATATGCACAGCACTGGTTATATGGATATATTTTCCCCAGTTCACATGGATATAATTGCCCCCAGCTCATATGGGTATATATTGCCCCCCAGCTCTCATGGATATAATTGCCCCCAGCTCCCATGGATAATGCCCCAGGTCGCATGGATAATGCCCCCAACTCTCATGGATAATGCCCCCTGGTCTCATGGATACTGCCCCCTGGTCTCATGGATAATGCCCCCAACTCTCATGGATAATGCCCCCAACTCTCATGGATACTGCCCCCTGGTCTCATGGATGCTGCCCCTGGTCTCATGGATAACTGCCCCTGGTCTCATGGATAATGCCCCCAACTCTCATGGATAATGCCCCCAACTCTCATGGATACTGCCCCGGTCTCATGGATACTGCCCCAGGTCTCATGGATAATGCCCCCAACTCTCATGGATAATGCCCCAACTCTCATGGATAATGCCCCTGGTCTCATGGATATGCCCCTGGTCTCATGGATATGCCCTGGTCTCATGGATATGCCCCTGGTCTCATGGATACTGCCCCTGGTCTCATGGATATGCCCCTGGTCTCATGGATACTGCCCCTGGTCTCATGGATAATGCCCCCAGGTCTCATGGATAATGCCCCAACTCTCATGGATAATGCCCCAACTCTCATGGATAATGCCCCTGGTCTCATGGATATGCCCCTGGTCTCATGGATATGCCCTGGTCTCATGGATACTGCCCCTGGTCTCATGTATAATGCCCCCAGGTCTCATGGATAATGCCCCCTGGTCTCATGGATACTGCCCCCTGGTCTCATGGATACTGCCCCCTGGTCTCATGGATAGTGCCCCTGGTCTCATGGATATGCCCCTGGTCTCATGGATATGCCCCTGGTCTCATGGATACTGCCCCTGGTCTCATGGATAATGCCCCCAGGTCTCATGGATAATGCCCCCAGGTCTCATGGATACTGCCCCTGGTCTCATGGATAATGCCCCCAGGTCTCATGGATAATGCCCCTGGTCTCATGGATACTGCCCCCTGGTCTCATGGATACTGCCCCTGGTCTCATGGATAGTGCCCCTGGTCTCATGGATATGCCCCTGGTCTCATGGATATGCCCCTGGTCTCATGGATACTGCCCCTGGTCTCATGGATAGTGCCCCTGGTCTCATGGATACTGCCCCCTGGTCTCATGGATATGCCCCCTGGTCTCATGGATATGCCCCCCAGGTCTCATGGATATGCCCCCTGGTCTCATGGATATGCACCCTGGTCTCATGGATATGCACCCTGGTCTCATGGATATGCCCCCTGGTCTCATGGATATGCCCCCAGGTCTCATGGATATAACCCCAGGTCTCATGGATATGCCCCCTGGTCTCATGGATATGCCCCCAGGTCTCATGGATATGCCCCCAGGTCTCATGGATACTGCTCCCTGGTCTCATGGATAGTGCCCCCTGGTCTCATGGATACTGCCCCCTGGTCTCATGGATACTGCCCCCTGGTCTCATGGATAGTGCCCCCTGGTCTCATGGATATGCCCCCTGGTCTCATGGATATGCCCACTGGTCTCATGGATAATGCCCCCTGGTCTCATGGATATGCCCCCTGGTCTCATGGATAGTGCCCCCTGGTCTCATGGATAATGCCCCCTGGTCTCATGGATAATGCCCCCAGCCCAACTTACCACTGCTGCTGCTGCTGCTGCTGCCGCCGCCGCACACTGCCGGCACCACGTGTTTCCTGCTCAGCGGCCGCTGACAGGAAGTGCAGCCGCTCGCCTGGGATCTAGGAAACAGCCAGGCGAGCGGCTCCACTTCCGGTCACCGGCCGTTAGAATAGGAAGCACGCGGCCGCCGGCAATGTGCGGCGGCCGCCTGTTAAGCGTTCGGGCTCGGGCCACAGCGGGAACGCTGCGTTCCTGCAGCGTTCCCGCTGTCGGAGAAGTGCGGGAACGCCGTTCCCGCTCGTTCCCGCTCGACTCGAGCCCTGTGTCACAGTCTGTAGACCGGCTGACATTTATAACAATGAATCAGTCCTGGATTAGCAGCTATCACTCCTCTGATGCTGATGTAACTGAATGAGTTACATGAGGGGATCTCTTCTGCATTCCCAAAACCTCCACCCTGCACTCTTCCACAATACCTCAGAGGGGTTACAGTGTGAAGGCACTAGCAGGCACCATAGGCCCAATATTTGGGTGCTCTGCCACTGACGAGTTTTTAATATTGGACGGCAGGGTCCACCACTGCACTCTTCCACAATACCTCAGAGGGGTTATGGTGTGAAGGCACTAGCTGGCACCAAAGGTCCAATTTTAATACACCTGTTGTTACTTTCATACAGGCTGCCGCCCCAAGCAGTTGTTTTTGAATAGATTAAAGGAAAACCATTTACCGTCATTTGAAATGTTATTTCTTTCTTTTTAAATGTCTCTAAACATCCTACAAATCCGCCACTTCACGGGCAAGTTATGAGGACCTCCTAGGCACGATATTTGAAGTAATTTTTCATTTTTATTCTTAACCTTTATGCCATGGAAAAATCACTGTTCCTTTAAAAATGTTTTTTTAAAACTTTTTTCCTTGTTTTCTGTCCCCCAGGGCACTACCCGGACCCACATACACCTTTTATGGCAAATATCCTGCATATATGCCCTCTTGGAGAGCACTCTAAAATTCTAACGTTCGAGTCCCATTGACTTGCATTTTATTCGAATCGTGTTCTCATTCGAATCCGAACTTTTTCAAATGTTCGTGTGCCAATGTGAACCGAACATGGGGGTGTTCGGCCCATCACTAGGTATGAGAACTGTGGTGGGCAGACTGAACGTAGCCACTGCTCCTCCACTCTCCACAGAGTTTCCTAAGTGGTACAAAGATCTTAAAGAGTTGTTTGATAAATGGAAATCTGAAATCCTACCACCACATAGGCCGTATGATTGTGCTATAGACCTATTGACAGGTACCATTCCTCCTAGGGGTCATGTCTATCCGCTGTCACAAAAAGAGAAAGATATCATGGAGGAGTACATTAAAAAGAACCTATCCAAAGGGTTCATTCGTCGTTCTTCCTCTCCTGCTGGCGCAGGATTATTTTTCGTATCAAAAAAGGAAGGGGGGTCGCATCTTGGATGAGCTCTCTGCCAGTTGTTGATTTTACCCTGATTTCTGCGACCCACTTTGTCTCTGCTGGAGGGGTACGGGCTTGAGTGTCTGATGACCCGCACTTGAACCTTCCTGCTCCGTCCGGGAGTTATTTGAGGAGTTTTTAAGCTTTGGCCTACGCCTGCGGCCTACATCTGGTGGCTGTCCTGGGCACCCGCTAGCCGATTACGGAGCACTGTGCAGTCATCAGCATCCCCTTCTGGGCCTCCCTATCTGCGTTTCCTGCTGTAGATGGAGCTGGAGATGGTGCCCGGCTGGGTGGAAGGCCCCTGCCGGCGGGATCCTGGTGCCTGTTTCCCAGCCATTGCTGTGATGCGAGTCGGGGGAACAGTTGGGGTGCATGAGGGAGGATGGTCGGAGGTTCCGCCTCCCCCTTCCAAGGAATCCTGCGTGTGGAAACTGGCACTACCAGAGGAAGACGACGAGCGTATACTCACCAAAGGTGACCTGCGTAGATTATTTGATGCCTTGAAGAGTTGCTGGGATGTGGTGGCTCGGTGTGGGAGCGCTTCCGCTGCCGATCACCACTTGTCTGAAGCGGTGGATTGCCTGTTCTGATGGAGAATGTGGAGAGGGGTGCTGCGTAGGATACATCGGATGTCGAGCTGCCACAGCCACATCCCGTTGTGCCCCCTGCTGATCGCGTCACGTCTGCACAGGAGATGGTTCCTTTGCCTCTGCTGATCCATGCTGTTCTGGGCCATCGGGCAGTTGCGGAGCTGTGTCCCCTGACGGCTCCTGCAGGGCCCCTCCTGCTTGGGTCCATTTTCCCAGGCCTCAGGGGGGAACAGTGCGAGATCTGGTCCCGTGGCCTTCCTGGTGTGGACGGCGTTGCCGCCTGCGCTTTACGAGTTTCCCGCCTCAATGGCCTTTCTTGTGCTGCTTTGCCAGTGACAGCCCTGGCCTCCTTTCTGGACACCGGCTGAAGTGGCTCCATTGTAGTGTAATGTGTCGAGATATATATTCAATAAGAAACTTATACGAGATACAAATATCAATCGTTTATATTTCCTAGAAATTCTCCTAAATTCTTTTAATTGTATGTGTTTTGCTTTGAAGAGTACACTTATCAATAATCGGATAAAAACATATATTTATTACGTATACAAAAATATTTCAAATCTCATATCATAAACAAAGATTCATAAACAACCACATCCATCAGCACATAGACTACTAGCTTCCCAATATATGTATCTCCTGTTAGTAACTACATATATGATTAATATCATTTACTTTATCAGTTAGTAACTATACACAAATGGTTAATAAACATTTCTGCTTAACGAAAACAATTAACCTGTATTTCCCAGCAAACCAATGTTTAACAAGCTAGATCTTGTAGAGATATATGTATCTCTCTATGCTACGTGGATCAACAAAAGATGAGATTTCACTTATTCTACTGACAAAACTGTAACAACGCTCTTTGGAACAGCACCTAAACTACATAAACTGCAAAATCCCCATCTACATGTCAGGACAAAATCAAATGGCACGCTGACCTCAGTCACTTCTCTCAAATATCTAGGTATGTGGTTAGACCCAAATCTATCCTTTGGCCCCCACATAGAAAAATCTCATCCAACTTTACCCCAAACTAGGTGCCCTGTACAGAAACAAATCCTGCCTGAGCCCTGCGGTAAGAAAGCAGATTGAACTACAAATGCTTATGCCCGCTATTGAATACGGAGATCTAGTGTATGCGGCAGCCCTACAAACACACCTTCAGAATCTTATTACATTGTATAACTCATTCTGCCGCTTTGTGCTACAATGTAACTACATGACCCACCATTGTGACATGTTAAAAGAACTAAACTGGCGTCGCTGGAATCTAGACGCACCCTTCACCTTTCCAACCTGGTGTTTAAGAGCACCGCATTTATGGAATAACCTTCCACACACCATCAAATCTTCCAACAGTCTTAAGTCACTCAAGAGCTCCTTACTAGCATACCTCGGTACAGAATGCACCTGTAAACATGTAACATAGTAACTATATTACTTACATATTTATTTTCCATGTTAATCTGTATATTTGTGTTTTGTTTTTTAATATCTTGCATTTATTACTTTGTATTTCTGTAACAACTGTAAAATTTCAATGCTCTTGAACCCAGGACATACTTGAAAACGAGAGAAATCTCAATGTATCCTTCCTGGTAAAATCCTTTATAAATAAATAAATAAATAAATTCAATAGAATGATAAGTAATAAAAACTTATTTAGTGAATCCTCACCTAATATCGAGAATTAAGCTTCTAATCTTCTGCTTTTTTATATTGTAGTTATATAATTCCATGCTTATTAATTTCAATCACAGTAATTTCCAAATTATATATATATATATATATATATATATATATATTTGTATTTCATTGCAACAATTACTTTAGGATAAATCCTTATATCCGATTCTTCTTCATATCTCTATCTGCAGATTTAGAAATATTTTGAAGACTCTAGATCTAACAGTAATCTGAGATATCTTAGTCTATCTGTTGCAAAAAATACTCCAGATATATATAATTACATTAATTCCTTAATTTTGCTTTCTCATACATTACCTGTCCAAGATCTGGTCTGTAGTTACAGTCTTTGAATATTCTTTAACAAGAGTGGATGTCTGTGGATATTGCTATGGTGGTTGGGGTTGCTGCCTACAAGGTATTGCACATAAATCTCAACTAAATGTGCAAAAGGATTGTATGGATAAGAGTTGGAGTCCTAGTGGTGCATAGGGTGCTTCCTAAAACTGGAAGGTTATAACTATTATAGATGACGTTTGGTGTCTGAGTGAAAGTCAGATGTCATCAGGTGTTGACAAGAAGAGAGGAGAGGGTATTACAATTTGATCAATGATCCAGTGGTAATCGTGCAAATGGCAATTATGTGCAAATTCACGGTTGGGTGCAATTGAATACAGCAAAAATGATGATATCGCCCTATGTCATACACGTGAGTCCATCTCACAAAACATCAAGTGCAAAATGCATATAGAGTGCACAATCACAACTTAGTGCAGATTGGATATAGCAGAGGAATTATTATCTTTTTATACCATATGAAATCGTCTCACGACACAAGGGGTATAGTAAACTGCATGTGCAAAATGCCTATAAAGTGCATATGCTCGTATTAGCTTCCTATTCATAAAGTGCAGACACAAAAAGTGTTGATGTGAGTTCTAAGGAGTTCGTAGAAATATCCAGTGGTAATTGTCAATTCCCAAATGGCCTATAACCACAAAAAAGTGCAAGTGCAGAATAGTGTAAAGTCCCGAAATGGTAATTAAACCAGATCCAAGGCAATTGGTCGCCGTACAGTTTATAGGTAATGGTTAGATGTCCCAACGTTGTACTTCCTTCTCTCAGTTTGTGGATTCCATTATATGAGAGAAGAAAAGGGAAAAAAATGGGGGGTGATTGTGCAGACTGCTTGAATTTGGTGAATGGGGTATATGTATATATAGTTCACTCATGAATTGAGGAGCCTAGTGGATCCCGGCTCTAGGTTGGAATGCCTTACGTCAAATACAGGGTGACGTTCCCCCTTTTCTGGGGTTATCCAGTTGTCCTCAAATAAAACACATATGGAGAGACAATGCTCCCATAGCATAACACAGTTTATGAAATCTGGATAATTACAGTTGTTGTTCAACTCACCGATGTTGTTTCAGGCTCAGCTTAAGGGCACATGGTACTTCTTAGTTGGGTGAGTACCTTACCACTTTTACTGCAGTATCTCCTTGCTCCTGTCTCCAATCCTGGGTTGACCTCCGGATAAGGAAAAAAAAAAAAAAGTGAAGAGAGGTGGAGGAAGGGTAGATAAAATCTATTGCTTCTCCCTTTGGATTGACACCTTCAGTCCAGAGGGATGGAGTAGCAGAAACCCAGATATGATTTTTGAATCAATCAAATGAAAAAATTGGGTATATGTAGAAAGGTTTATTCCATAATTGGGGGAGGGAGTTACTGTAACGCGTTTTGGCACTATGCTTGTGCCTTCCTCAGACAGTGTGGCATATGGGGTCAATGCATGTGAGTTAGAGGTGTGGACCTAATTAAGTGATATGTAATATCTTGAATGCATTGGGTGTTGGAATGATCTGCAATCTGAATCAATGCATTATCGTGTCCTTAGATGATCTGCCTGACTGCCGAACAGTACAGATCCAGTTATAGTCAATTTGACGTCACTGAAAATCTACCCCTTTCATTTAAATATTACTTTCTCTATAAATATAATATTTACTATGCCTCAAGATGGCAGTGTTGCTCTTCAAATTAATTCCACAATTTATTTTTTAATATATCTTATCTCAGATCAAAGGTCAATCTGTCTTAACAAAGACCCTATATTCATTCCTAGACTTTGGGTCTCTCCTGTCAAAATTAAATTAATATCTCTACTCCTCTCAAGGTTTTTACTGGATACTCTTAATCAGCTAAATTCCTTTCTAGTTAAAATCAACAAAAATTCTATTCTTCAGTAATTATACCATTATATAGTTCTACTCTACAAATAATTGGAGCATCTATTTTCTACTGTAAATATTGAATATATTGATTATAAAAATATATTTCGTGAATATTTTTATAACTTGCATAGAGATTTTAAATTTGTTCCTATACCCAAAAAGAAAATATCTTTAATTCAAGGACTTGTTAAAACAAACCAATAAATTAAAATATGACATGTCTGGCACTTAGCTCAGCATTATATAAAATAAAGACATTTTATCGTCTATAACATCATGTCTGGCACTTATAGAAACACCCATAACTCTTAAAGGTTCACCTAGCCATAAACTATTTAAAAAAAATCTCTGTCCATTTTTAAAACTAGGCGAAATTTGAAAAAGAAAAGACTTTTCATTAAAACAAGATGGCTACAAGGCATCCATTTTAATTTTTTATTATAATATACCTGACAACTGGCCCCCACGACCATGGTCTCATGTTGCAGTGTTTGCCCTCTTTGATCCCCTCTCGCTTTTGGATAACACCCCCCTCCCATGTGGACACCCCCCAACTATTTGTTGATATGCTTTTGAGACATTCCCTGGGGTCGATTTTTGATTTGTCCCCCCCCCTATTTCTCCTGGCGTATGATATTGCTGATTACTGACCTTTTATTTTGATTATCCCTCCCCCTCCACCATGAAGACCTGTTTTTCACAATTGAGACTTTTTGCGCCTTTATAGACTCATGTCGTGCCGGTGATGGAGTTTTTCTCTCTTTCTTTCTTTCTCACGACGGGAAATCCCGAGGCGCGCCACTGTGGTAGCTACCATGGCTCTGGTTGCCATACTTGGCCCTCGGCTCCCGGGCCTTGTGACAATATCCTTCCACGGCCTCTCTCGACGGCCTCACAGAGCCGGGAAAGTCACAATAACGGCCGTTGCCACTTCCTTTTCACCAGTTATTTTATTTTGTGGTTCACCTCCCCTCCCCTTTTTTTTCTCTCTTTCCCCCCTTCCTTATCCCTTTGCATCGTAACTGGCATGTAGTTGGTGTCCATTGCAACCCCCCCTTCCCTTAGTTCCCTTCTGAAGCAGTTATACTTGAGACCTCGTTCGGAGTGTCGCCTTTGTTTTTCACTGACGTGCCTATATTGATGTCCTGTTTTGGCCCTACGTGGCCACTTTATGTATATCATTTTGCTGACCGTGCTATAAAATAAAACTTTTAAATATAAAAAAAAGGAAGGAGATTTAAGACCTTGCATTGATTATAGAGGGTTAAACAGAATCACTATACGTAATGCCCACTTATATCAGAGTTATGTGACCGTTTGAGAGGTGCAGAAGATATACACCAAATTGGACCTTCGCAGTGCATACAACTTGGTAAGGGTCAAACAAGACCATGAATGGAAGACCACTTTTAACACCAGGAGCGGCTATTATGAATATCTGGTTATGCCATTTGGCTTGTGCAATGCGCCAGCAGTCTTCCAAGACTTTATAAATGATGACCTGTGGGATTTTTTGCAAGTCTTCATAATCGTGTATCTTGATGATATCTTGATTTATTCTCCAGATGTTGAGACACATCATGTTCAAGTACAGACTGTGTTGCAAAGGTTGTTGTAGAATAAGCTATACTGTAAGTTAGAAAAATGTCTGTTTGACATAACTTCGGTTCATTTTCTGGGTTACATCATTATACCCGAGGGGTTTGAAATGGACCCAAAAAGGTTGTCTGCCATCAAGGCATGGCCGCTATCTCAGGGCCTGTAGGCCAGAGATTCCTTGGTTTTACAAACTACTATAGGAGGTTCATTAAGGGTTTCTCTTCCGTTGTGTCTCCGATCACTGCCATGACCAAGAAGGGTGCCCAAAATCAGGTCTGGAGTGACCAAGCTATGCAGGCATTTGAGTCGCTCAAGCAGGCATTTGTCACAGCACCTATCCTGTGGCATCCAGAGCCAAGCTTGCCATTTCAACTTGAGGTTGATGCGTCCGAGATAGGAATTGGTGCAGTTCTGTATAAAAGAGAGGGTCCTGAGGGACCTGTACACCCATGTGGGTTTTTCTCCAGGAAAATGACACCTGCAAAGAGAAATTATGACATAGGGAACATAGAGTTACTAGCATTCATAGCAGCCCTCAAAGAATGGCACTATTTGCTTGAAGGTACAAAAGATCCCGTGATAATAATAACAGATCATAAGAATCTTATTTACATGGGAGACGCAAAACGTTTGAATTCCAGGCAGGCCAGGTGGTCCTTGTTCCTGTCCAGTTTCAATTTCCTGTTGACATACCAGCCTGGGTCAAAAACACGAAGGCTGATGCCTTATCCAGGCAATTCGAGTCCTATGATCAGCATACATTCGACCACAGTCCCATCATTCCTCAGAAAAGGATTTGGGGTAATACAGTTCTGACTGTGTCGTCTCCATTATTGGAGAGAATTCAAGCTGTTCAAGGTGTTGCTCCTCTTGAGAAACCTCCTGGTAAGGTCTTTGTACCTGAGGAAAGAACACAGATGATGATGATATACCATGACTCCAAGCTTATGGGCATATGGGGATAAGTAAGACTCTAGCCTCTATTGAAAAACAGTTCTGGTGGGCAGGTATGCGAAGGGATATTAAGGACTACATAGCCACATGTGAAGTGTGCTGTAGAAGCAAAAATCCCCAGTCCTTACCTATAGGTCTATTGCAGCCATTGCCGGGGGTCTGAGAGACCTTGGTCCCACCTCTCTATGGACTTCATTACCGATCTACCTGTGTCCCAGGGTCATACGGTGATCCTTACGGTGGTAGACAGATTCTCGAAGATGTTGTACTTCGTGCCTCTGATCAAGCTCCCTTCAGCTATTGAGCTGGTGCCAGTAGTTGTGCAAAATGTTGTGAGACTTCATGGGGTTCCCCTGGGAATAGTATCCGACAGAGGAACCCAATTCGTTTCTCGTTTCTGGCGAGGGTTTTGTGACAACCTCGGTATCACATTGAGTTTCTCCTCAGCTTATCACCCACAGACAAATGGGGCCGCAGAGAGAGCCAACCAGAGTGTCGAACAATATTTGAGGTGTTTTGTCTCAGAAAAGCAAACTGAGTGCGCAGACCTGTTACCCTGTGCTGAAGTTGAAATGTATTCTGCAAAAGCATCACAGGAATGGCCAAGCTCCCATAATGAAGGAGATAGCTGCTTTGTCATCAGACCCAGGGATCATACAGGAAACAGAACTCGAGTGAGAATAAAGACCAGACACAAATTCTGTCTTGGATAATTTGTATTATTCTGGCAGGTTTCAAACAGAACAGTCAGTTTTGTTAAAATGGGAGTGTCACAAATTCATGGATTACAAGCCAATAAATCATTACTACGTCAGTAATATAGAAAAAAGCGATACAGGCCATTTCACATCTGTCAAATTCTGACAAGATAAAAACATGTTTTTTCTACTTTGGACAGTAACCTAGACTTAGACAAACATTTCCTGTCCTTGCCCAGTAGGCTAGGCTAAATAGACGTCACAGCTATATCCTGCTTTTGGCAAGTATGTTCCATAGGATGTATTAACAATGAACATCTGTATCCCTCCCTTCCTCTCGGCCAGCCCTCTTGACTAGTTTCAAGAAGAAGTAGGGCTCAATAGAAAATCTGCCCACATCATGCTAATTCAGGAAGCCAAGAGAAAGACCAGACTCAGCATTATCTCAATGAACAAAAATTACGTATTTGCTGGACAGTCAGAAGGCCCTATATATTTATATAGCGATCAAATATTACAAGAATATAGAAATATGTATATATAGTGAATTTAAAACTACCTATCATATTAAAATACTTTTCAATCCTTCTTTTGATCACAAATCACGTGATCATTAATTAAAAAAATAAAACTAAACTAAACTAGTGAACCTATTACATTTGGGGTCACATTGTCATCATACTATACATATAAATCATTCCAATACGTAGAAAGAAAAAAAAGAAAAAGAGATTAGTAATTACTCATAAGAGGTAGGCTTGTGCACCGATTTTTTTTCGGTTCGATTCGATTCGATGTTTCGGATTTTTAAACTTTTCGATTTGGCTCGTTTCGACCGATTTCTGTTTCGATTCGGTTCGGTTCGACTTGTTTTCCGTGTACATTTTTTTTCGGAATTTCGACCATTTTTCGTATTTTCGTGTCACTTAGCTCGTTTTTGTATCGACTTTTCGTATTTTCGGAAATTTTCGTTTTACGGAATTGTAAATGGTTTCGGAATATCGACCATTTTTCGTATTTTCGTGTCACTTAGCTCGTTTTTTGTATCGACTTTTCGTATTTTTGAAAATTTTCGTTTTTTTCGGAACGTTTGTTCTCCTCGTTTCAAAGCAATAAATTTCGATTTGACACATTTCAAGTACATTCGAAAATTCTGAAAATATTTCGTTTCGGCTCGGAAAACTTTTCGGATCTGCCATTTTCGGATCTAAAAATTTTCGGAAAATCGGCCGCATCCGAGAACATGAATCAGGAAATTTCGTGAAAAATCCGAAATTACAAAACCCGAAACGCACATCCCTAAAGAGGGGAACGTTGGAGACGAATCAAAGTAGGTGGGGTGGAAGTATAGGATAGGCTGGCATCATAGGTGATTTAGAAACGCAACATTTCTCAAGGCACAGCATCAACAATTTGTAAAAAATGGTAATAACAAGAATAATCATAACGAGATAATATAACAAGATGATAACCTTAATATATACGGGGCCATTATCAACCATTGTCTGATAACCTATTCATTAACAGGTCTATACATAGGACAAGGGGTCATCCATTTAGACTGGAAGAAAGAAAATTTATGTCACGGATCCCCCTGATACTAGAATGGTGGTCCCTATACGCAGGACACTCTCTACCCTTCCGATCCTTAGAGTGGTCGGCACGACTAGACAGACTACTAGAATGGCAGTACAGAGCACATACAAGAGAGACGTCACGGATCCCTCTGCTTATCTGACTAGTGGTCCCTAGACGCAGGACACTCTCTACCCTTCCGATCCTTAGATTGGTCGGCACGACTAGACGGACATAGAATGATACACAAGGACTTAGAATAATTAGCTCTTCCCAAGACCCTAACAACACAAGGGGTAGTCTGATGTGTGCTTAGGGTGCCACACAGACTGACCTCAATACCAGAAATAGAAGAGTTAATGCCAATACCAGGGGTTACGCACAGAATGGTTCGTTCGCCAATGCCAGGGGTCATACACAGAATCGTTAGTTTGCCAATGCCAAGGGTCATGCACAGAATCGTTAGTTTGCCAATGCCAAGGGTCATGCACAGAATCGTTAGTTTGCCAATGCCAGGGGTCATACACAGAATCGTTAGTTTGCCAATGCCAAGGGTCATCACAGAATCGTTAGTTTGCCAAAATATACAAGAGCTCTGCGGGAAGTAACTACCACGTCAGGGCACCGGCGTCTCTGTGAGTCTGGGCTTTAAACCCGGCGGGTCCGCGTCTCCCCGCCAGGCCCCGCCCCCCGGCGTCCCACGTGTGCGGAAGCGACCGCAATATCACTCGGCGCCTGGCCAGCGAGCAGCGAGGAAGCTGCTGCCAGGCGCCGGGGGGGTGCGGGGGCCACCGTGACAGAACCCCCCTCTACGGGCGGCCACTGGACGACCCCCAGGAGCGCGGGGATGAGCCAAATAGAAAGCCCTCACCAACCGAGGAGCATGAACCTCAGTAGCCGGGAGCCAAGAGCGATCCTCTGGACCGTAGCCCACCCAGTCAACCAAGTACTGAAGGACCCCCCTAGAAACCCTGGCGTCCAGAATGGCCTCAACTTCAAACTCCTCCTCGCCCTCCACAGAGACAGGAGGAGGGGGGACACGGACCCTGGTGTACCGATTACACAAGAGTGGTTTTAAAAGGCTCACGTGGAACACATTGTGTATCCTGATATGGGAGGGCAGTGCCAAAGCATAGGAGACCGGATTGATTCGCCGCAGAATCTTATAGGGCCCTATGTATCTGGGTGCCAGTTTCATAGAGGGTACTAAGAGCTTGATGTTCCGTGAAGAAAGCCAAACCCTGTCCCCAACTTGATACACGGGTGCCGGCCTCCTGTGTCTGTCGGCCTTGATCTTCTGGATACCACTGCTATCCTCCAGTGCCCTTTTAACCCTTCCCCAAGTTTCTTTCAATGACGCTAAATGCTCATCCAGAGCAGGAATCGCGGTATCAGGAAACGTAGCAGGGAGCACGGGAGGATCAAAACCGTAAACAGTGAAGAAAGGGGAATGTCCTGTGGCTTCGCTCACTGCACTGTTCAAGGCATACTCTGCCCACGGTATCAGGTCTGACCAGTTATCTTGTCGTTCGGATATAAAGCACCTGAGATATTTCTCTATATTTTGATTGGCTCGTTCTGCTGCTCCGTTGGTCTGGGGGTGATAGGCCGAAGAGAAGGATAGGTCTATCCCCACATTCTTGCAAAACCCTTTCCAGAATCTGGAGACGAATTGGGTCCCCCTATCAGAGACAATCCCAAGAGGAATACCGTGTATGCGGACCACATTGGTAATGAAAATGGGCACCAGTTCGGCTGCCGAAGGAAGTTTCCGAAGAGGAACATAGTGACCCATTTTGGAGAATCGATCAATGACCGTGAGTATTACAGTATTCCCTTTTGACTCGGGTAACTCTACTATAAAATCCATAGCTAAATGCGACCATGGTCGTTCGGGGATTGGCAGAGGCTGGAGTAAACCAATGGGCGCTGTTTTGGGACTTTTATGTCTTGTGCACACCTCGCACACGGTTATGTAATCTTTAACATCACGGCGCACCGTGGGCCACCAGAGGAGTTTACGTATACTAGACACTGTTTTGGTGATCCCCATATGCCCAGAGGTTTTGTTATCATGATAAAGTTTCAGTACTTCTTCTCTTTCGTTCTCAGGTACAAAGAGTTTCGCAGGAGGTCTCCCCCCAGGAGCTGTACCCTGGGCGGTCTGCAATCTTAACATCAGAGGAGACGAGACACTAATCGTGGTAAGGGCTATAATTCTTTCCTGGGGTACAATGGGATGCTGATCTTGGATGTTATGTTCGTAGGATTCGTATTGTCTTGACAATGCGTCTGCTTTAATGTTTCTTGACCCAGGTCTATATGTGAGGACGAAATTAAAGCTTGAAAGAAACAACGACCATCTCGCTTGTCTGGCATTTAACCGTTTAGCGTCTCCAATGTACGTAAGATTCTTATGATCGGTTATGATGACAATGGGGTCCCTAGACCCCTCCAATAAGTATCTCCATTCCGTCAAGGCTGCGATAACTGCTAACAACTCTCTATTTCCGATATCATAGTTCCTCTCTGCCGGGGACAACTTTCGGGAATAGAAGCCGCATGGATGCAAGGGTTTGTCGGGTGCCTCCCTTTGGGACAAGACTGCACCAAGACCTAGCTCGGAGGCGTCAACTTCAACCTGGAAAGGCAGAGCCGGATCTGGATGTCGGAGAACAGGGGCAGTTGTGAATGCCTGTTTAAGTGCCTCAAAGGCTTGACTGGCCTGGGGTGTCCATTTCTGATTCGCCACCCCTTTTTTAGTCATAGCCGTGAGGGGAGCTACCAAGGCCGAAAAGTTTTTAATGAACCTCCGGTAGTAATTAGTAAACCCCAGAAACCTCTGGATGGCTTTAGCCCTTGGGGTAAAGGCCAGTCAAGAATCGCTGAGAGTTTTTTAGGATCCATTTGGAAACCCTCAGGGGTTATTATATACCCAAGGAAGTGCACTGTCTCTATGTCGAATAAGCATTTCTCTAGTTTACAATATAACCCAGCCCTCAATAATCTCTTCAACACTTGTTGCACATGGACGTGATGGGTGTCCTTATCAGGAGAGTATATCAGGATGTCGTCCAGATATACTATAACGAACGTTTGCAGAAAGTCCCGTAGGGTGTCGTTTATGAGGTCCTGAAAAACGGCTGGCGCGTTACATAATCCAAAGGGCATCACTAGGTATTCATAATGCCCGCTACGTGTATTAAAAGCCGTTTTCCATTCATGCCCCTTCTTAACCCTGACCAGGTTGTACGCTCCGCGTAAATCAAGCTTCGTATAAATACGGGCCCCTTTTAATCGGTCGAACAATTCTGTTATAAGAGGTATTGGATATGCATTTCTTATGGTAATCCTATTCAAACCTCTATAATCGATGCAAGGTCGCAGGTCACCCTCTTTTTTGGAAACGAAAAAGAAACCTGCTCCTGCTGGAGAGGAGGATCGTCTGATAAATCCTCGCTCTAGATTCTCCCTTATATATTCCTCCATAATGTCGTTTTCCTTTTGTGACAAAGGGTATACGTGTCCTCTAGGAGGCATAGTACCAGGGAGCAACTCTATAGCACAGTCATAAGGACGATGCGGTGGTAGGACCTCAGTCCTGGTTTTAGAGAACACCTCCTTTAGCGCCATATAACATTCAGGGACTTCGGTGGACAAAGGAGGTGCTGTAGCAATATTGAGGCTACCAATCACATTAACCCTGCCCAGGCACTTTGACTGGCAACTAGGACCCCAACACTTTATATCTCGCTGGGCCCAATCAATCACCGGGTATGCTCTATTAACCATGGGAACCCAAGAACGACAGGACATGAGGGAGAGTCGATAATCTGGAATCGTATGGTTTCACGGTGCAGAACTCCCGTAGTCATGCATACATCAATAGTGTCGTGAGTGATATGGGGACATGACAGGGGTTTTTCGTCTATGGCTTCCACCATTAGAGGCCTCTCCTTTAGAACCAGAGGTAAGAGGTTTTTGGCGGCAAAACATCTGTCCATAAAATTACCTGAGGCTCCAGAGTCTAGGAATGCCTCAGTCTCGAGGTGAACCCCCTCCCAGGTGAGGGAGATGGGTACCAGAATCCGGGTTTTTTTTTTTTTCATCGTCCACAAAGGAGGCATACAGAGAACCGATAACCTGGGTATTAGCTGTTCTTTGACCTGATTTGTTAGTCTCACCCCTGCTACCCCTGGGTCTCTGAGGACATTGAAGGCGGAAATGATCTGCCCCGGCACAATAAAAGCAGAGCCCCCTTTCTTTTCTGTGAGCTCTTTCTGCCTCTGAAATACCCGTTTTTCCTATCTGCATGGGTTCAACGGCCGGTACATCAGTCTTTGCGGTCTCCGGGTTGCCTGATGTAGTGGTGTGTCTGGGTACTAGGGGCAAAGGAGGCAGGACCCGTCTGGGTCTATCTCTGGGGTGTCTCCTTTCCCTGATTTGATCGTCCATGGCAATGCAGAAATCAACCAAATGATCCAGATGTTCTGGTAATTTTAAGGGAGCCAACTCAAACATAAAAGCCTCGTTCAGGCCTTCGGTAAAGGCTAGGGTTAAAACGTCGTTCGGCCAGTGTACCTCAGAAGACAAAGTCTTAAACTCTATGGCATAGTCGGAGACCCTCCTATTACCCTGTTTGATGTGAAACAGGGATCTACCCGCATTGGTAGCCCTTCTAGAGGGATCGAAGGTACGCTTTAACTCGGAGGTAAAACCCTCATAGTCATAAATGATGGGTTTCTTATTCTCCCACAAGGGCGTGGCCCATAATAAAGCTTTTTCGGTTAGATGATTAATCAGATAGCCTACTTTGGCTTTATCGGACATACAGGACCCTGGATTGTTCTCGAACAAGATCTCGAGTTGGGTCAGAAAGCCCCGGCATAAGTTTGGTGTTCCATCATAGCGTACGGGTGCCTTCATACTGAGCCTACATCCCTCGGGAGCGGCCGAACTGACCCTAGGCACTACTGGGTCTGGAGGGCTTGCAGTTCCAGAACTGGATCGATTTAACAGGGTTTGCAGGGCAAGAGCAATCTGGTCCATTCTATGGTCCTGCTCTTCTTGTCTGGCTGCAATACGTGTCAACTGATTAGAGAGGTCTGCGGGATCCATTGGCCCTGACGTAATGTCACGGATCCCCCTGATACTAGAATGGTGGTCCCTATACGCAGGACACTCTCTACCCTTCCGATCCTTAGAGTGGTCGGCACGACTAGACAGACTACTAGAATGGCAGTACAGAGCACATACAAGAGAGACGTCACGGATCCCTCTGCTTATCTGACTAGTGGTCCCTAGACGCAGGACACTCTCTACCCTTCCGATCCTTAGATTGGTCGGCACGACTAGACGGACATAGAATGATACACAAGGACTTAGAATAATTAGCTCTTCCCAAGACCCTAACAACACAAGGGGTAGTCTGATGTGTGCTTAGGGTGCCACACAGACTGACCTCAATACCAGAAATAGAAGAGTTAATGCCAATACCAGGGTTTACGCACAGAATGGTTCGTTCGCCAATGCCAGGGGTCATACACAGAATCGTTAGTTTGCCAATGCCAAGGGTCATGCACAGAATCGTTAGTTTGCCAATGCCAAGGGTCATGCACAGAATCGTTAGTTTGCCAATGCCAAGGGTCATACACAGAATCGTTAGTTTGCCAATGCCAAGGGTCATACACAGAATCGTTAGTTTGCCAATGCCAGGGGTCATACACAGAATCGTTAGTTTGCCAATGCCAAGGGTCATGCACAGAATCGTTAGTTTGCCAAAATATACAAGAGCTCTGCGGGAAGTAACTACCACGTCAGGGCACCGGCGTCTCTGTGAGTCTGGGCTTTAAACCCGGCGGGTCCGCGTCTCCCCGCCAGGCCCCGCCCCCCGGCGTCCCACGTGTGCGGAAGCGACCGCAATATCACTCGGCGCCTGGCCAGCGAGCAGCGAGGAAGCTGCTGCCAGGCGCCGGGGGGGTGCGGGGGCCACCGTGACAATTTAGCTTAAAGCATAGAAGGGTTATTTTACGGTGAGAACAATAAGCTGTGATTCTCTGCCTGTTGAGGTGGTTGGGTCAGAGTCTGACAGACTTTTAAAAAACGACTGGATGACTTCTTGCAGACACAGAATATTAGGGTTATAATATTTAATATGTGGGTAAAAGCTTCTTGATCCAAGGAGAAATCTGACTGCCATTCTGGGGTCAAGAAGGAATTTTTTCCCGGTATGTTGCATATTTCAGACTGGGTTTTTTGCCTTCTTTTGGATCAACAGCAGTAGGTTATGTGGGAGAGGCTGAACCCGATGGACGCATGTCTTTTTTCAGCCTATATAACTATGTAACTATGTAACTATGATACATTAAACCATGTAAAATAGTTGAACCTAGGCTATCAAAAATAGAACTAAAGCCAAAGGTCCAATCAAATCCATCTAAGGGACTTGATACTTTCCTGAGTTGGATTTGATTTTCCTCAATATCATGTATATCTTGAGAAACTTCACTCGAAATGTCATCAATGTGAAAACAACAATGGGTCAAATTAAGAAGACCACATACACCACCCTCCTTCATTAACAAATAATCAAGGGCCATATGATTCTGAATTACTGCATCTCTAATCTGACGTTGCTCAGCAGAAAGAACTGCTAGAGCATGTGTAGTGTGATTAAACATGTCATCAACTAAGTCTACAAAAAGGTTCATTTTAGAATACAAACGAGCAACACCATATGCGAGTAGCAAGATCCCACCAAATCGTTCTGCCTCAGAGGTTTTGACAGATATGGAGGAGCGACGAGAGCGATGTACAGTGTTATGTAGGTCAATGTGCATACCAGACGGAACATAAGGGTGAATAGTAGGAGATGGACCAATAAGACCCAAAACACATTCACCAACATAAGTTCTAGGTATTACCAAATATGCTCATTTACCACATAACCAGTAAAAAGGGGGGTTAAGGAGCAAGGTAGCATAAGCATTAATATAATATGTTGCAACCATTATCATACTAGAGTATGTGCCGTCTTCCACTTGCAAGATCAAATCTTTTGGACTGTTGGAATCATGTAAGTTAAGTTTCCCAAAAGATGCTACATTCCACACAGTATTTTTAAACAAAACATGGGTAGCATTAATTTGGGATGCGTTAATACATCCAAACATGAAATCAGCATAGTTGGCGTTGCCAACACTTACAGGGAAAGTTTTATCCATCCATTGCCATAAACTTACACATTTATCTGGTATACCTGGGTTAGAACAAAGGGGGAGGACACTAACTTAGAATGCCAAGGGGTGCTGAACCAGGAAGAAGAACTATTACCGTAAAGAAAGGAAACACGAAAAGTGGCTTGTAGATTCATCTCAGAATTATTAGGGACATACATATGATCCATTATAACCTGGCAAGGAGGTTCCTTTCTGTTAGGTTCTGGTGAAGGCATTTTACCAGTAATGTTAAATCTCATTCGTATCACTGCAGTACCACGATGTTCCTGTAAGAGGGGAGCACGTATAAAAGTGGCACCTGTATTGTTAGTAGTTTTAGAAAAAGTAGGCAGTGTAAACAAATCATCATCAAAAAGACTAAGATTCAAAGCAACTCCTTCATATGGTATGCCATATTTAGAACTAGTCGGTTTGGCCATACATATCCAGCAGGACTTGTTTAAACCTGAAATTTCATATATAGTCTGAGCAGCATATGCATAGTTATTAGGTCGATGCAAGTCTCTTTTCGAACGCATATTAAGAACTGGGGACGAGCAAAGGAGATATTGTGGGGACCTACAATATCTTCCCAAAAACATCGATGATAGTAACATGAACTACCAGTAAGTATGATGAAGTAGATCATGATGATTAAAAGTGAACCAACAAAAATAAAACAGTTCTTGGAAAAAGAGAAAACATCTTGGTAGTAGTTCTAGCAATAGACACTGCAAGTGTAAAATCAGAGTTAATACAGTATGTATTACTTTGTGAAAAGGAACGTTCATCAAAAAATAAACAGTTCTTGTAAATGAGGAAAAAAGGTACTACTTTTCAGGTTAAATAGGAAAGTTAATAGGCATAAAAAATAAATTGGGGGGAAAACAATTCTTCAGCGGGAAACCAGCCAACAGGTTAGCAGGGGCTTACAAATGCTGAGGCCCACACTCCAGATTCATCAGCGGGATACGCCACAGGAGGAGGTCATCTAGAAGCAGGAGTCAGTGATTCCACGTCTGGGGTTGAGGTCACAGGTGGATCAGGAATGAAGTCATCAGGGATGAATGGCGCTTTCTTTATCCTTGAAGCATGGATCCAGGAAGGTGATTCATCAGTCAGCACGGCCATTCTGGTCACAGCAAGGACGGTAGTCGGCTCTCCATATTGTGGATCAATGGTTTTGTGATGATGCAGGGCCTTCACAAGCACTCGATCTCCTGGAACGAAACGGCAAGTAGGATCTGTGGAGAGAGGTGGAAAAGAGCAGGAGACCGTTCTATGGAAATCATGCAATGTTTTAAGCAACTGAGTAACATATGCTTCCCTAAATTCATCCAGATCAACTGGTAACATTACCAGGGGACCTTGCTTAGGAATCCATGGGGTAGGAAATGGTCTTCCCATGAGAACTTCAAAGGGGGAGAGACCAGTGACAGAATGGGTGGTCATTCTTATTTCTACAAGAATGGCTGGAAGGTAATCCGGCCAGTTCTTGAAGGTACCCACAGTAGCTTTTCTAAGCTTATTTTTTATATTTCTATTTTGCCGTTCGACGATTCCAGAACTTTTTGCATGGTATGGATAGTGAAACTTCCTTTGAATGGCCATTAATTTTACCAATTCCTGTGTGACCTTGGAGGTAAAGGCAGGACCATTATCTGAATCAATAGATATGGGGCAGCCATATCTGGGTATTAATTCTTTACAAAGAATTTTGGCAACAGTTCTGGCATTTTCTCTTGCAGTAGGGAAGGCTTCAGGCCATCTAGAAAACTTGTCAACTATTTCCAGAAGGTATTTCAGGTTACCTTTTGCAGTGGGCATGTGTGTAAATCAATTTGGAGTTCCTGGAATGGACCATTAGCTGGCGGTAGGTGTTGAGTTTTAATTTTTGGGCCCTGTGTATTATTTCTGGCACATATAAGGCAACGAGAAAGTTGGGAATTAATCATAGCCTTAAGATTACAAACAGAAAAATGTTTAGCCATTTTGCTGTATGTGAGTTTGGGAGATCTGTGGCCAGGACCATGAAAGGAAAAAATAAAGATTAGCGCTGCTGCAGCAGGTAGGCCCACTCTCCCTCCTTTCTCATAAATTCTAACATCAGGCGGAATTTCTTGAGACTTCACAAGGCCTTCTGAGGCCCAATGAAAAACATCAGCTTCAGTAGCACCTGCCTGGAGTTCTTTAAGCATCCATTTCTGGGGTAGCAGAAAAGGAGAAAGGTAGCAGGTGACAATTGGAGGGTGAGGAACAAGAGAAATGGTAGGAGATGAAAGAGTAGCAGCTTTAGACATAGCGTCAGCAAAGGGATTGCCAAGAGAAACAAAAAGAGCCAACAGGATCATGACCTTTTCATTTGACAACAGCAAGACTAGAAGGTAATAGAATAGCTGACAGGAGATCAGAAATCAGATCAGAATGAGAAATAGGACGACCATCAGCAGTAGCAAAACCCCGGCGATACCAGAGAGCACCAAAATCATGCACAACACCAAATGCATAACGAGAGTCAGTATAAATGGTGACAGGGAGATCTTTAAAAAGTTTACATGCAACTGTTAAAGCAAAAAGTTCCGCAGCTTGCGAAGAGTTTGAAGGAATGGAAGCAGATTGATGCACAATGTCAGGCAATTCAACCACAGCATAACCAGTCAGATACTGTGAATCAGAGGGATGAGAACAGGAGCCATCAACAAAGATATGACGAATATCAGGACCTTCTAGAGGAGTGTCAGAAAGGTCAGATCTAGGACAGGTTATTAGTTGAATGAGCGGAAGACAGTCATGTAATTCGCAAGGATTCTCAAGGCCTTCGTGTAGACGCAGAAGAGCATTAAGAACAGCAGAAGGACCAGAAGTGACAGAAGAGTATTTGACAGACAAATTGGAGGTGGAATTTAGTACAGTTTCATAACCAGACAAACGTTGAGAAGAAATGTGCTGGGTAGAAAGATTATGAAGTACATGCAAGACATTGTGTTGTGTATGGAGAATAGTGTCAGTACCTAAGGTTAAGGACTGAACTGTTTCCACGGCCATGGCACAGGCAGCCAAGCAGCGGAGA
This sequence comes from Leptobrachium leishanense, assembly GCA_009667805.1. NCBI lineage: Eukaryota > Metazoa > Chordata > Amphibia > Anura > Megophryidae > Leptobrachium > Leptobrachium leishanense. The sequence continues at coordinate 66,187,270 of CM019073.1, read as the reverse complement.
CAATTGGACATTCCCTGAACAACAGGTGGCAGGACTTTTGACAAAAATGCAGTTGGACGCAGCACCCCCCCTGTGGACCTGTGCAAGAACAGCTGCCATTGTGCGCCCATCCTCCCTACAGTAGAGGTGGAAAGGCAGTTTATAGTTTGGTAGCCCCAGTGCTGGTGCAGTAGCCAACAGTTCCTTTAACGTATCAAAGGCTGACACCATGTCCGGAGACAAACAATTTGGTCCGGAGCTGTGCGCGCAGCAGACACACGAAGAACAGAGTCATAATAGGAACAGTCTGGTATCCAGTGACGACAAAAATTCAACATCCCTAGAAAGGACAACATGTCTGTTTTGGAGGCGGGACGCTTGAGCTGGAGCAGGCTCTGAATGCGGGATGGTGAGAGGACACGAGATCCCTGAGTGAGAACGAAACCCAAATATTCAACAGAGGTGTAGCAAAATTGCTTATTTTTTCTGGACACCTTGTGGTCTTCTGAGTGTAGGTGGTTGAGGAGAGCAACAGAGTCAGTGTGGCATGCAACTTGGCTGAGGCTACAAAGGAGGAGGTCATCCACATACTGTAGTAAGGTGGAGCCATCTGGCGGACTGTAACTCAACAGAGTCTCACGCAGTGCGCGGGAAAAAATAGCAGGACTATCAATAAATCCCATAGGTAAGACTGACCAACAAAACTGTGAGCCTTCAAAAGTAAAGTCCAAAAGGGGTTGTGTATCTGGATGTACTGGGACAGAAAAAAAGGCATTTTTAGGTCTATGACTGTAAAATGTGTGGAGTCTGGGGGTATGGAGGTGAGAAGGGTTGGCAGGTCAGGTACAATTGGAGAAATAGGAATTATGATTTCATTGATCGATCTGAAATCCTGAGTAAAGCGATATCCATCTCCTTTAGGCACAGGATTTACAGGAGTGTTGTACGAACTTACAATGGGACGCAGAATGCCAGTACCAAGGAAGCGGTGATTGAATTCCTGTATTCCTTCAACTTTAGCAGGTGACAGATTATATTGCTTGTGATAGACAGCAATGCTTTTAAATTGGCAGAATAAGGTGTGCATGAGATAGAACCCACATAATTTTCGTCAATTGCCCATACATCCGGATGTACACACAATTCGAGATCAGGTGCTGAAAGGAAAGCAGAGTGAAGGGGAGAGAAGGATTGTGAGGAAGAGCGAGGGGGAGAAAAAGGAGGGGGTGATGGGAATGAAGTGTGCTGGGAGCAGCTTCAAGAGAAAAAAATGTTGAATCCACATGTAAAGCTCCAGATGGCATGCAGGAAATAGACACAGCAAGCAAAGAAAGCAAATCTCTGCTTAGAAAATTAACAGGACAGGTAGGGAGAACATGAAAAGAATGAAATACAGAGGCAGGAGAAGAAATTGAAGAAATAGCAATGGGTGGGATGAAAAAACATTTCTGTTAGGACTCCAGTAATCCCCAAAGATGGCGTCTCAGCAGATGTAATTGACCACAAGCACCAATCTATTGTCAACGTCGAATTGGTAGCACCAGTATCCACGAGAAATGGGGTTGCATGATCCTCCAAATTAAGGATCACTAGGGGCAAATGGTCAACTGTTTCTGAAACCTGAACACATGAGAAGGAGCATGCCTCTGGGCCACATCATGCATTTGATTGGTTTTGCCAATCAATCTTATGACGAGGTGGATCACAGGCATTGTTAGGAGAGGTAACAGCATTGCTTGTTGGAGAACGTGGCTGGGGGTTCATAGCAGTATTGCCAATGTTCCTGGGATTATGAGGGCATTCATTACGCCAGTGAGTTGGATCACCACAAATGAAACAAGTACCTAGGGTACGTGTGGGGTGTTGAGGACGATAATAAGTCCGTTTAGGGAGAGGACCAGTATTACCTGGGGGAACTGAAGGACTGTTAAATGCAGCTAACATATATTTAGAATGCTGCAGGTCAAAGCAACCAGCAGAATCTTTAACAAGGAGCCTATTATTAAGATCAATAGGTACAACAGTTGGCCAGTTATCAATCACCTGTTTAGCAATTCTCTGGGTATCATCTCTGAGATTACCCATGAGAGTTTGAGTGTAGAGGAGACCCATATCTCCATCTAATGTCATGCCGGCATCCTCCTTCCAGTTCTTATGGAACCGGTGGACGAATTCAGTGACAGATTCTTTGGCATTTTGTTTGCATGCAATGGCTGCGACCATAGAACGTCGAGCTCCATAATTATGAGTCCATTCATCACAAACTTCTGTCCACATATCATCAATCTGGACTGATGCTTGTAAAGGCAAATTTTGGGGTGTAATAGGGGCACCCATTAGAGGAGCATGGGGGAGTTGAAGTGAGAGAACACAAGTCCAATCAAAACCAGTGTCATCAGCATATCCCATGACACAGTTAATGATCAACTTGTAATCTTCCTGAGTTAATTGCAACCCTCGTGTCGCCCGTTTAAGATATTGTGTTGTCGCGGTCGGGGAAATTCAAGGACTAGGAGAACCATTAATTATAGAATTTAAGGTTCCTATATCAGGGGGCATAATAACGACATTATTTCCTGCAATTAAATAGGGCATCTGATATCTAGCAGGGGGTTTGATAGTTTTGCCAGATTGGGTCCTAGCTAGTATGTTCTGAAGTTGGGGTTCAAATTGGTCAATAAAAGATTGCATTTGGGGAGAGTATCCTACACGGATAGGTTTGGAAGTGGATACAAATGAGGATGTACTGAATTTAGACATAGGGGTTTTATTTTGCCAATCATATGTGCTGGATTCAAGGGTTTCATCTTGTTCTGTGTCAGATTCTGTTTTAACATGGGGTACTCCTACGATAGCACCTAAGACACCTATATTTTGTGTTAGGGCTTCGGGGGAAGGCAGGGGATTAGTAGCGGTTTCAATAGTTGTAGTCACAGCTGCCAAAATCTTAGGGTCAAGGCTGGGATAAAGGGAAGAGGGTTTGGGAGTAGGTTGTGAAAGGGCAGAAGGAGAGGAATAGTAAGGTGGGGGACTATCTATGGACCAAGATACTGTAACGTTGGGGGCTTCCAGCCTCTTCAGTATGCTTGAAGGCATCATGTCTGATGCTGCTCGCTGACCAACACCCAGTTTAAATAGAGACAGGCAGGGAGGTGGCTGCATGAGGCGCGGCTTGAGAGGGGGCGCGGTCTGGTGAAGGTCTTTAAAAACCCACAGTTCCTTCTCAGCAGTGCTAGATCGTGGTTATCCATACCTGAGCTCCCTGTACCTGTATACTCTCGTGATTTAACCTGTTATTGACCTCTGCTTGTTTTCTGACCATTCTGACTTCCGTTGCCCTAGACTATTTTCCTTGTACTACGCTAGTGCACTGATATCGACCCGGCTATTCCATTTGACTATTCTATTCTCTGTATTCCTGACTCTGGCTTGTCTGACTACCCCCGTGTTGCTGACCTGATTTTGTATTAGGACATTGTCTTTGATTAACCCTTTCTGTCTAGCTAGTATACTTATACCTGGCCAATTTTTAAGGCCCAGACAGTTAGGGATTGTTCTACGGCTACTCTGTTGGTAGATTTTTGGCTCTGTGGAGTGTTGTGCTTTAAGGGCTGCGTGGTGGGATCCGGGAACTGTGACATTACGATCTGGCCAAAATGGATCCAGCAGACTTAACACAACATTTGAGTAACTTTGTATCCAGACAGGACGAGCAGGACCATAGGATGGATCAGTTTGCTCTCGCCTTACAAACTATCTGACTCGTACGGCTCACCTGGAACCAGCTGGGGTTGCACCTCCGCCTGCTATACCTGTGTCCCCTGTCGTTCAGACATCCCAGGTACACATGACCACTCCTATGAGGTTTGACGGTACTCCCTCGGAGTGCCGGGGATTTTTGGTCCATGTGGATATTCATTTTAAATTAATTCCACAAATGTTTATCACTGACATAGCCAAAGTGGGGTTCATTATTAACCATCTGTGTGGCAGAGCGTTGACATGGGCGAATCCTTTATGGGAGGCAGAGAAGCCTATTTTATGGAACTATAAATAATTCATAGCCGAGTTAAAATGTACGTTTAATCCTACCAGAAAGGCCAAGGTAGCTGGCAAATCCTTGTTCCGCATACGTCAAGGGAACAGGACTGTGTCTGATTATGCCATAGAATTTAAAACGTTGGTTTCTGATGTGAACTGGACTGATGAGGCTCTGGTTCTGGCTTTTATGGAGGGGTTATCAGAGTCATTGATGCATGAATTGGCTCCTCATAAATTACCTGAGGTATTGAGTGAACTCATCGATTATTGTATAGATCTGGATGATCAGATAAGGGACAGAAGAACTCCAAGAGAGAAACCTAAGAGACCGTTACCAAGGTTGGCTCCTGTCTTTCAGGCACCACCCAGAGAGTTATCCCCTCCCTCTGAGCCTATGCAACTAGACCATACTAGGCTTACAGAGGAAGAGAGAACAAGGCGTCTTCGTGAGGGATTGTGCCTGTATTGTGGTTTGAAAGGACATTTACGACTTCAATGTCCCACTCGCCCTAGAATACATGATAAGTCAGAAAACTACCGCACCTAAGGCAGCTGAGGAGACAGGCCTTGGGTATGACGTGCATGTCTCCTGTCAAAGACACTAAACTTTTGTTACCAGTATCCGTGGCTTGGGAGACCAAGACCACGCATACTAACGCTTTTGTTGATTCTGGGGCTGCTGGTAATTTTATCGATGTTGAATACGCTTCTTCCATTTCTCTCCCTCTGGTTGTAAGAGAGACACCCTTAGCCGTCGAAGCCATAGACGGTAGGCCGTTATCCTGCCCTAGGATTACTCACGATACGGTTACAGTGGTTCTTACCACTGGTCTCTTACATAAAGAAGAGATCATATTTCAGGTTATCCGTTCACCTTCCAATCCTGTTGTGCTTGGTTTCCCTTGGTTGGTGGAACATAATCCTGTTATTGATTGGGCTAAGGGAGAGATACTATCTTGGAGTCCTACTTGTTTTGGGACTTGTTTAATACCCATTCAACATATTGGTGCCCTGAACACACCTACAGCTCCCCATTGTCTACAGAGGTTCCTGACCAGTATGCCGACCTCAGAGCTGTATTTGATAAAAGAGAGGCAGAGAAACTACCTCCACATAGACCGTATGATTGCACCATAGATATTCATCCAGGTACCATGCCTCCTTGAGGCTCTATCCATAAAAGAGAACCAAATCATGGAGGAGTACATAAAAGAGAATTTGGAGAGAGGTTTTATCAGACGTTCTTCTTCTCCAGCAGGGGCTGGGTTCTTTTTTGTGTCTAAAAAAGAAGGAGATTTACGCCCGTGTATTGATTATAGGGGGCTTAACAAGATTACCATCAAGAATGTGTACCCTATACCTCTTATATCAGAACTGTTCGACAGGTTAAGGGGATCAGCAGTATACACAAAACTCGATTTAAGAGAGGCTTACAACCTGATACGTATAAAAGAAGGGTATGAGTGGAAAACAGCATTTAACACCAGGAGTGGGCATTATGAATATCTGGTCATGCCTTTCGGTCTTTGTAATGCTCCTGCTGTATTCCAAGATTTTATTAGTGATGTGCTCAGAGATTTTTTGCAATCCTTTGTTATAGTATACCTAGACGATATACTGATTTACTCTCCCGATCTGAAAACCCACCATGAACATGTCAGACAGGTATTAGTAAAAAGACAACGGTCTTTAGTGCAAACTGGAGAAGTGTTTATTTGACATTACCACTGTAAAATTTCTTGGGTACATTATCACTCCAGAAGGTTTTGAGATCGATCCTTCCAAACTCACTGCCATCTCAGAATGGTCTCTCCCTCAAGGCCTCAAAGCCATACAGAGGTTTTTAGGGTTTTCCAACTATTATAGGAGATTTATCAAGAATTATTCCACTGTAGCCTCTCCTATCATTAATATGACACGTAAAGGTCTGAAGAGTCAGGTCTGGTCTTCACAATCCAAACAGGCATTCGAAGCTCTTAAGCAGGCTTTCACTTCTGCTCCCGTGTTACGGCATCCTGATCCCAGAATTCCATTTGTCCTTGAGGTTGATGCTTCTGCGATAGGCATTGGGGCTGTCCTATCTCAAAGAGAGTCTCCAGGGAAGCCTCTACATCCTTGTGGGTTCTTTTCAAGAAAATTATCACCAGCAGAATGCAATTATGATATCGGTAACAGAGAATTGCTTGCTATTGTGTCTGCCCTGTCAGAGTGGAGACATTTGTTGCAGGGTACTCTTGACCCTTTGTTGGTAATCACTGATCATAAGAACCTTACGTACATCGGGGATGCTAAACGTTTGAACTCGAGACAGGCCAGATGGTCATTACTACTGTCTCGGTTTAATTTTGTGTTGACTTTCAGACCAGGTGACTGCAATGTAAAGGCTGATGCCTTATCTCGTCAATATGACCCGTATGAATCAAATACCCAAGATCACAATCCTATAGTTCCTCCTAAACGTATTGTGGCTTCCACGGTCTTGTCAGTTTCCTCGCCTTCCCTGGAACGCCTCCAAGCAGCTCAAATGGGGGCTCCACCTAACAAGCCTCCAGATATGTTGTGTGTGCCTGAAAAGGAAAGACAAGAATTACTCATAATGTTTCATGATTCTAAACCAGCTGGTCATCCTGGTATTACTAAGACTCTTACCAGTATCTCCAGACAGTTCTGGTGGCCGACCATGTGACAGGACGTACGTCTGTTTGTTTTGGCTTGTCAAGTCTGTGCAAGAAGCAAAACCAGTAAAACCTTGCCTGTCGGTCTATTGCACCCTTTACCTACGTCTAAGAGGCCTTGGTCTCATCTATCTATGGATTTTATTGTGGACTTGCCGAAGTCCAAGGGTCATACTGTGGTTCTGACAGTTGTAGACCGCTTCTCCAAAATGGCTCATTTTGTCCCTCTACCTAAGCTTCCTACAGCCAAAGAACTGGCGGTTGTCTTTGCTAGAGAGATTGTACGAATACATGGGGTTCCGTCTGAAATAGTCTCTGACAGAGGAGCTCAGTTCGTCTCTCATTTCTGGAGGGATTTCTGTGCGGAGATGGGGGTGCGTTTAGCCTTCTCTTCAGCATACCATCCACAAATCAATGGGGCAGCAGAGAGGGCAAATCAGGGTCTCGAGCAGTACATAGGTTGCTTTACCACACAACAACAAGACAATTGGTCAGAGTTGTTGCCCTGGGCTGAGTATGCACGTATTAATGCCGTTAATGAGACTACTGGCCACTCTCCTTTTTCTGCCATCTATGTTTTTTTCCCTGCGGCTCTACCGCTTCAGTTTGCTGAACAGGCCAACCCGGCTCTCGATGAACATCTCACACAATTACAAGAGATTTGGAGACAGATTCGCGAAAACATGGAGCGCAATGTTGCTGTCCAGAAACGCAAGGCTGACAGGCATATGTTACAAACTCCTTCCTATAACGTGGGGGATAGAGTTTGGTTGTCCACTAGGAATGTGAAGTTGCAGGTGCTTTCTATGAAAATGGCACCTCGGTTTATAGGTCCATACAAGATCATTCGCTGCGTTAACCCTGTGGCTTATGCTCTTGCCCTTCCTAAACATCTTCACTTGCACAACGTCTTCCACACCTCCCTACTGAAGCCTTTGTTGTGTAACAGGTACACGCGGGTCGTTCCTCCTCCTCCACCTGTTCAGGTTGATGGGGAAACAGAGTATGAGGTTAGGAAAGTTCTGGATTCTAGGCTGTTCAGGGGTGCTCTGCAGTACTTGGTCGATTGGGTGGGTTATGGTCCGGAGGACCAGTCCTGGATTCCGGCTTCCAACATGTCTGCCTCTAGGTTGGTCAGGGCGTTCCATGCCTCACAGCCCGATCGCCCTGGTGGTCGTCCTGCCACTCCCCCTGGTGGTCGTCCTGCTACTCACCCCGGTGGTCATCCTGCCTCTTGTCCTGTTGGTCGTCCGGTGGCCTCCCGTGGAGAGGGGGTACTGTAACGTTGGGGGCTTCCAGCCTCTCCAGTGTGCTTGAAGGCAGCATGTCTGATGCTGCTCACTGACCAACACCCGCTTTAAATAGAGACAGGCAGGGAGGTGGCTGCATGAGGCGCGGCTTGAGAGGGGTGCGCGGTCTGGTGAAGGTCTTTAAAAACCCACAGTTCCTTCTCAGCAGTGCCAGATTGTGGTTATCCATACCTGAGCTCCCTGTAACTGTATTCTCTCATTATTTAACCTGTTTTTGACCTCTGCTTGTTTTCTGACCATTCTGCCTTCCGTTGCCCTAGACTATTTTCCTTGAACTACGCTACTGCACTGATATCGACCCGGCTATTCCATTTGACTATTCTATTCTCTGTATTCCTGACTCTGGCTCATCTGACTACCCCCAAGTTGCTGACCTGGTTTTGTATTACGACATTGTCTTTGATTAACCCTTTCTGTCTAGCTAGTATACTTATACCTGGCCAATTTTGAAGGACCAGACAGTTAGGGATTGTTCTACGGCTATTCTGTTGGTAGCTTTTTGGCTCTGTGGAGTGTTGGGCTTTAAGGGCTGCGTGGTCTGATCCGGGAACCGTGACAGATTGATCTTTAGGAGTTTTAGAAATGGGGTTATATGAAGAGGACAAGTGAATCCACACTTTTCCACATTCTTTCATATATTTCCTATCCCAATTTGGGTCAGGTTGAAAATATGGGAAAGCTTTTTGGTCAGATATAAGCCTGTTATCATGGACATATGATAGGAAGAGAAGCTTCCTGAATTTGGGAATGGATCAAAAGAATGCATGGCTGTAGTCCAACCAGCAAGACAATCTATAAAGGGCGTGGTGAAATATCCACCAGCAACACAATGTACAAAATCGGCGGGTGTTTCAGCAGGGCCATTTTGGGGCATTAACTTCTTATTGAAGTGCTTATCTAATTTGCCCATTGTTTTTGGATCTATATGGGAGGATTTTTTGGCACCCATATTACAAAAAAAAAGGCGCGGTGGAGGGGGGAAGGAGAAGGGCCAGCGCAATTAAAAGGGTGAAATAGAAAGGGTCGCAAAAATGCGCAGTTTCCTTTTATTTTCACTGAGCCAAATCACAAAACTGCAATCTCCATTCTATTTAAAAATCTTTTTAACTACACTATCAGGGAGAACATGTACAAATAGGAAATAACAAGTGGTCAGGTAAATAGGGACCCAATTCCCAGGGGCAGGAAACTTAAAGGTATTAATCTTTACAATATACTACTCTTTACAAAACAATTCAAATGTGAGTCACTTACTGCGGGGACATCAAAAAATTGCAGGGAACAAAGAGAAAGGATCACTATACAATTTACCCAGACCGATTGTAAAAAATCCTATTTTTCACCATCACTCAAATCATTCATATCATTCAAAAGAAGCTCTTGCACTATCAAATCAAATAATGCTAGTTTGAAAATTTGAACAAGTAAGTTGTCTATGATGAATATTAGGTTCAATAAATAGTCATAAAATAAATATGCTATAAAATAAATATACTCTGCCGCTCCCCTCTGCGAGTCCCTTCACTGGCTCCCCATCCACTGCAGAATTAAGTTCAAAATCCTTATCCTTACCTACAAAACCTTCACTAACTCAGCTCCCCACTACCTGTCCTCACTAATCACCAAATACACCCCAGCCCGCTCCCTAAGGTCAAACAGTGACCTGCGCCTAGCTTCTCCCCGCATCACCTCTTCCCATGATAGACTGCAGGATTTCTCACGCGCAGCCCCCACTCTCTGGAACGCTCTCCTCGTACTGTCAGACTTTCCCCTAACTTCTCTTCCTTCAAACGCTCCCTGAAAACATTCCTATTTAGGGAAGCCTACCACCCAACTCACTGACGCAACCATCAATCACTCTCACCTTACAGTCCTCTCCTCCTGTTTCCAACCCCAACCCTCCCAGATTGTGAGTTCCTACGGGAATAGGGCCCTCATCTCCTCCTGTACTGTTTGTCAAATGTTGTTCAATGTATTGTAACCCTGTCTATACTGTGCTTATTGTACAGCGCTGCGGAATATGCTGGCGCTTTATAAATAAAGAATAATAATAATAATAATGTAAACCCATACTCACCCAGACAAGATGATTAGGTCAAATCCGCACTTCTGATACCAAATTGAAATGTATTCTGAAAAAGCATCACAGGAATGGCCAAGCTCCCATAATGAAGGAGATAGCTACTTTGTCATCAGACCCAGGGATCATACAGGAAACAGAACTCGAGTGAGAATAAAGACCAGACACAAATTCTGCTTTGGATAATTCGTATTATTCTGGCAGGTTTCAAACAGAACAGTCAATTTTGTTAAAATGGGAGTGTCACAAATTCATGGATTACAAGGCAATAAAGCATTACTATGTCAGTAATCTAGGAAAAAGCGATACAGCCCATTTCACATCTATCAAATTCTGACAAGATAAATGAACATCTGTATCCCTCCCTTCCTCTAGGCCAGCCCTCTTGACTAGTTTCAAGAGGAAGTAGGGCTCAATAGAAAATCTGCCCACATCATGTTAATTCAGGAAGCCAAGAGAAAGACCAGACTCAGCATTATCTCAATGAACAAAAATTACATATTTGCTGGACAGTCAGAAGGCCCTTATATAGCTATAAAATATTACAAGAATATAGAAATATGTATATATAGTGAATTAAAAACTACCTATCATATTAAAATACTTTTCAGAAGTTGCACTGAACAACTCAGTGAGTGAAACCACAGGTCACTCACCATTCCATACAGTTTATGGTTATGATCCTCCCATGCTTCCCTCCATATTCCAAGGTACTGCGTTGCCAGCCTTGGATGAGCATCTGAATAACCTGAACGAGACATGAGAGAGGGTTAAGGAAATCATGGAGATCAATATCCAAAAGTAAAAGCTGACAGACGTAGAGGTCCTGCACTGGTTTATACGGTTGGGGGGACAAGGTATGGCTGTCGACCCAAAACATCAAATTGTTGGTGCCATCCATGAAGATGGCTCCCAGGTTTATTGGTCCTTATAAGGTGCTAAAATGCATTAACCCAGTTTCCTATGCTTTGGCTTTACCCCCATATTTACGTATTCACACGCTTCCATGTGAGCCTCTTGAAACCCCTTACCTGTAATAGGTACACCAGAGTAACTGCTCCACCTCTGCCTATCAAGTCCCAGGGTGAGGAGGAGTATGAGGTCCATGCAGTGGACAGGGCAGTGTGGTGGCGGATACAGATTTAGAAGATATGTTTGCACCAGCTCATGGTGGGACGGAAGTGGGGAGGGGGTTGGGGCAGGCCTTTTCCAGGGGACTTGGTCAAACGGGGGCTCCCACTATGGGTGATGGTGCTGTATTTTCGGGAAAGGTTCCCAGGCTGTCTTTGGGGGTGGGTGGCCAGGGAACAGGTGCAAGGGGCATGGCGATAGTTGGATCCCTAGGGTTGTGCTCCATTCGGGTGGGTTGGGAGAGGACGAGAGAGTCTTACAATGTGTCTCATTTCGGGGCCGCTGATGTTGGAAGAGTCAGATGTGCATCTGGTGTGGCGGTAGCTATGTCGAGGGCAGTGCCATCTTGGAGTCCAGCCAGAGGTGTCAGCACTGGTGCTGTTCCTGCGGCCCCGGGTACACTGCTGTGGCCGGGTACACTGCGGGTGGCTCTACTGGAGGTGGTGACTTAGCTAGAAAGGTCGCTGGTGTGTCGGCTTTTTATGATGGTTTGCAATCATTTATGCGAGCATGGCCGGCGGGCGCTGGCTCTCACTTGGATGGGACTGGGGTGGCGGGTTAGTGACAGTGTGGTGTGTATAAATTAATAACCCCCAGTCCCTCGTTTGCATTCTTTTTCTCTTCATTTCTGCCGCGCGGTGGCTGTCCTGCTGACGGGGTGGGGTTATCCCCGCTCCTCTCACTCACAGGCCGGCGGAGCCTGGGGAAACTTTGGGTCAGGGATGGCCTGCGCCCTAGCAGGAGAGCCGGCCCGGGAGCTGCAGCAAGCGATTGCGATTTGCGAAGTCGGGCCAACTACCAAGGTCCTGGCCAGGCACGGGCCCTCAGCTAGGCCCAGGCCTGATTTGCCCAACTGGTCAGTCCGCCCCTGACTGCAGACTTTCTCTTTAAGCAGCGTGCACAGTGGGCAATTGCACATGAGGCAGATTGCGCATTGCTCATTTGCATGTAAAACAGGCAATATCACTTTACGCATTGCCTGTACTGTACATTATTTCACTTTAGGCAGAGTGCAAGTTCAGGGTTATAATGTAAAAGTGCAGTTTTTAATAAATGGATTTTGACCATTAAATATTTTTGGCAAAATAAAGTCTTTATCAATATAATTTTTTTTACATAAAACTGCATATATTTTATTTAAAATATTTTTAATATAAAAGTGATTAATGTAATGTAAAATTATGTTTGTATAAATAATTGTTATGGCAAAAACAGATTTGGGTTTATGTAAAATGATTTATTTTATCAAAAAAATAATTTAATAATTATTGGCTCCTCAGGACATTGTGCACATCCTGAGGTTCCATGCCACCAGGATTTTGTATCATCCTACATGTATAACATGTTGAGCAAGTTTTGAGGCCAGCACTATTTGGTGAACAAGGTGGTTCACCTTGGCTGCCAGCATGATTGAATGTTGCATATTGGCGAGCATTTCAGACTGGGTTTTTTGCCTCTTTTTGGATCAACAGCAGTAGGTGATGTGTGAAAGGCTGAACTCGATGGACGCATGTCTTTTTTCAGCTTATGTAACTATGATGGGGCGATGCACAGCATCTTCCAAGAAACTATTGCAGCCACAGCACAGCACGTGTCCTGGAAGCCGCTCTTCTATCAAGTTCTTATGGTGGGGCAGAAGTTTGGTATTGGAAGCACGGAGTTGGCTGAGATTTGGTATTGGGGGTTAGAAGGGGTTGATTATTTTTTTGTACTTGGCATGGTGGAGGATACTTTATGGTATTGCAAGTTTGCGACATGGAAGGGGCTGACTTTTGGTAGGGGTGCATGGAGGGGTAAAAACACATAGATTACAGGATCAGAAACAACATGGGTTTACCTCAGGGAGATCATGCCAAACTAATCTTATTGATTTTTTTGATTGGGTAACAAAAATAATAGACACAGCAGTAAACATGCAGCAAACATTGCTTATTTAGATTTCAGTAAGGCTTTTGATACTGTTCCGCATAGAAGGCTTATCAATAAAGTGCAAACTTTGAGCTTGGATTCCAATATTGCTGAATGGATTAGGCAGTGGCTGAGTGACAGGCAACAGAGGGTTGTGGTAAATGGAGTTTATTTGGCGCAAGGTCTTGTTACCAGTGGGGTACCTCAGGGGTCAGTACTTGGACCCATTCTCTTTAAAAATTTTATTAATGATATTGCAGAAGGTATCAATGGAAAAGTATGTCTTTTTGCTGATGACACAAAGATTTGCAACAGGGTTGACGTTCCTGGAGGGATCAGCCAAATGACAAAGGATTTAGGTAAACTAAAACAATGGTCGGACCTGTGGCAATTGAGTTTTAATGTGGATAAGTGCAAGACAATGCACCTGGGACGTAAAAACCCAAGGGCTGAATACAGAATATTTGATACAATCCTAACCTCAACATCTGAGGAAAGGGTGTAACACATCAGCTACCTTGCAGGGGTAGCTCCGTCTGCGGCGCCGAGTCTTGCTGGAGAGCTTAGCCGGGTGCGAGCTAGCGAGGTGGGAGAGTGATTGGCAGCGGTCCCTGGATTGTCTGGAAGCGAAGGATTCAGTGATTATGCCCTCCCAAATATTCGTCGAGACGCAGTATAGGTTGTAGATCAATCAGAGTGTATTTAGAATGGGAACAGACAGTGCTTGTGAAGGAACCGTTCCCTTCCGTCTGTCCTGGCTCTCCAGACACCCCTTTGGTGCGGTCAGCCCGGCTACTGGGAGCGCTGTCCTCAGCGCCTCGAGCAGCTTGACCTGCCTGCTTCTGTTCCTCTGCCCTGGAGCCGTTAGGAATCTCCAGAAGGCCGCTCTCTGCCTTCTGAGGGTGATAGTGTATAGTGTAGTGTCGCTGAAATAAAGACACCCGGCGCGGCTGTATGCTTTAAAACAGGATCCTCTCTGAGCTCTGAGAGTTCTCTGACTTTTTAATAACCAAACGCCACAATTTAATCTGAAGTCCAACAGTCATAATTTACATACCCATACTAATTACATTAAGTCAATTATTTACAATAAACATTCTTTGCATTCTTTAGCCTTTCAGCTCACACAACATTTGTATATCCATTGTTCTAACACATCAGATTAAACACACACTATCAGAGATCCCTTGAATTAAACATGCAGCTAGATAATGGGAAAAGCCCTGGTGCATAAATTACACAGCAGTAAAGCTTGTTTACTGTTTACACAAAAACACATTTACCTACAGGAATACAAGTATTTTTAAAACCAAAGCTATGCCATTTTACACTAAACTAAATTAAACTAAAACCAAACGATGTAAAATATATTTAAAAACACACGATATAAATGAACATAAAGTCTCTTGGAGTTTGAAGCATGGAGCGTTACATCAGCTCCATGACATATGTCCCCCCTTCCAGAACGGCAGGGCAAGCTTAGATCCCAAACGGATCTCTTGCCACTGACAAGACTTCTCACCTTGTCCTTTTTTCTGCGCCATCCTCAAAGTTCCAGGGTGCTGGCGCACAAGCATCACCAGTGGGGTCAGACGGTCGCCACAGGGTATGCCTGGGTGTGGGTCCATAGTCTGTCAGGAGGAGGCGAGCCCCTGGGTTTCTCCACTTGTCCTTGTGGGCTGACCTGCTGTCCGAGGGGTGCCCTATACTCTGGGGACCGGCGTGTCGCTGGTGTAATCCTTTGTTGGTGTCCCCTCCTGGAGAAGTGTCTCGCTGTTGGGGAGAGGTACCGCCTGTACCTTCTCCCAGGGTATCAATAACCTGGGGGGAACGTGTCCCAACTGCATGTGCCCCTGCATGTCCCCAGCCGTTGAGGGGAGGCCTCCAGCCTAAAGGGTTGGGAGGTTGGGCAGAGGTTGAAAATGCTCTGGCCCATAGCCAGCGCTTCTGCTGGGGGGGGGGGGGTGGATGCTGGGGCAGTGCCTCCTTGTGGGAGAATGGTGTCCTCCATTCTCAGGGGAGCCATTGGTCGGGAGGGTAGCACCCTCTGGAAAAACTTGCCTGGATCCTCTGGGCACAAGCTGGGTGGTGGGCAGAGGTTGGAAATGCTCTGCCCTGTAGCCAGCGCTTCTGCTGGGGGGGTGGATGCTGGGGAAGTGCCTCCTTGCTGGAGAATGGCGCCCTCCATTCTCAGGGGAGCCATTGGTCCGGAGGGTAGCACCTTCTTGAAAAACCTGCCTGGATCCTCTGGGCACAAGTTGGGTGGTGGGCAGAGGCCAACAGCACTCTGCCCCATTGCCAGCTCTTCTGCTGGGGGGACGGGTGTAATATACCGGAAACAGTTTACCTCCAGTCAGGGTAGGGTCGTCGGCTGCGGGGCCGGCAGCCCCTGGGAGTCCTCACCGAAATCTTCTGAGCGGACCGAAAAAGGTGGGCAGAGGCCAGCGGCGCTCTGCCCTGTTGCCAGCACTTCCGCTGGAGGGGTAGATGCTGGGGACGTGTCTCCGGGCGGGAGAATGGTGTCCTCCATTCTCGGTGGGGTCATTCATTGCTGGGCCGGCAGCCTGTGGAGATCCTTGCTCGGGTCGTCTTGGTGCAACTTGGGGAGTGGGCAGAGGCCAGCGGCGCTCTGCCCTGTCGCCAGCGCTTCAGCTGAGGGGATAGACACTGACAAAGTATCTTCTGGCAGGAGGATGGCATCCTCCATCTCCGGTGGGGTCATGGGCTGTGGGAAAACCAGCCCGGGGGGATCCTCTCCTGGGTCCGATGTGACCATTATGAAAGGTGGGCAGAGGGCATCGGCGCTCTGCCCCGTCGCCAGCACTTCAGCTGGGGGGATAGACACTGACACAGTGTCGTCTTGCGGGAGGATGGTGTCCTCCATCTCCGGTGGGGTCATGGGCTGCGGGAAAACCAGCCCGGGGGGATCCTCTCCTGGATCCGATGTGACCATTATGAAAGGTGGGCAGAGGGCATTGGCGCTCTGCCCCATCGCCAGAACTTCAGCTGGGGGGATAGACACTGACACAGTGTCGTCTTGTGGGAGAATGGTGTCCTCCATCTCCGGGTCTTGGCACTCCGCCCTGTTGCCAGCGCTTCCTCTTCTGCTGCGGTCATTAGGGGGAACCAAGGGAGCACCTCGGGCTGCAAATCGTCTGTCACTTTGACTGCCTGCTTCTTCCGCCAGACAGTCCCAGGTAATGGGGCTCAGGCCTAGCTGTGGAGCGTCGAACAGCCTTTTGTAGGCCTTTTCGAGCTCCCATTCCTGCTCAACCAGGAACTCCAGTTCCTCTGCATCACGGTCATCGTCAAGGTCTTCCAGTTCCTCATACCGGAGGTCCAGGAGTTGTTCCCGCCGCCACTCTGTGTCATCCCCAAAACCAGGGTCTTTGCCCATCCTTATATACAGCAGCCCTGTGCCGCCGTAGTCGAAGCCTTTTGTTGGGCCGCTGTCTGCTGTGCTGGGCATTAGTTGGGACGTAAACCACTGGAGGGCTCTGTAGCTGGTGTCCAGTATAATTTCGCTCTGGACCAGTTCGCCTAGCTCCGTCAGCCATTTCTCTTGGGGCTGTTCTCCCAAAAAGGGCACCCGTAAGTACCACTGGTACTTGACCTGCCTGCTTCTGTTCCTCTGCCCTGGAGCCGTTAGGAATCTCCAGAAGGCCACTCTCTGCCTTCTGAGGGTGATTGTGAAGGAATGGCTCAGCACCCTCAGCCAGAGATTGGTTTTCAGGACACTGTTATTTCATGAACATGTGTTTGTGCCGTTGCACCAACGTTCCTGCCTTCTAGCTGACCGAAGAATGACCTGTAAACAAAAGTGTTGTTGTGTAATGAATGCCGTTTCAAATTTGCCGCCTTTTTTTTGCCGCCTTATTTTTGAATCAGACCAGCTGGTCCCAAATCGGCAACGCCCCGATGCACTTTTAAGCCAATGATACCTGTGGGGGCGGGCCGGGGGTTTTCCATGTGGAGCTCAGGTTGAAAGTATAAATACAGATGTTGTTCTGAATAAAAGTTGTCTTTGGTTTGAGTTCATGCAGCTGCGTCTCGTGTCTCTGTTTGCCAAGCGTGCCTGACATCCCTCGTGGTTCAGCACCCCGGACGAAATACAACTCTATCGTACGCCGCTGCTGCGCGATCCGAATACTCCTAGCCGACTGAACGTGTCCAGCTAACTACCGGGAGATCCGAGAATTCGTACCTTGCAACGTGTGGGCGCTTCGACCGCCGCACGATCCGACTCCTGCTGTCGAACGAATTAAGCTGTCTAGTGAGGGTGAGATCCGAACAGGTTGGTGCCGTGCCGCGGATGTTTCTTCGACCGCTGGGCGATACGAATACCCAGACGATCGATCGTCAACTAACTCGCTAATGGAAGATCCGAATCTTCGCAGAATCAAGCCGTTCCGATCTACGACCGTAAAGGTCTGCGTACAGATCCGTGGCCAGCTGCTCGAGACGCTGAGTGACACTTCTCAGTAGTCGGGCTAGGTACACCTCAAGGTCCCCTTGGCTGCGTGGGTCATCCAGATCACAAAGACATACCCGCCGCTCGAGACGCCGAGTGCCACAACCTTGGTAGTCGGGCCGGGGGAAGAATCAAAACGAAGGGGGAACACACCTGCAGATTGGAGCACACCCGCAGGCGGATTTTAACATCGGGTTCCGTCACACTGGTGGCAACGGTGGGATAGCTCTCTGCACCCCCCCAAGAAGACCCGCACCATGGTGGTGTACGATCACTACACCAGGGACACCCTGCGTGACATGATGGAGGACCGGGAGGAACGCCGGGTAACAAAAAGAAGAAAACCTTAATTAAAGAACTGACCAGGATGGATCAGAACAGGGCGACGACACCCGTACTCAACCCTGTCCTCGCAGAGGAAGCGGAAAGTGCCTTCAGCCGAAGGGCGGGCAGCGGATCGCCCTGCTCGGAGCTGCCCCATCGGAGGCTGAGATAACAAAGGCGATCCAGGAGACCCAGCAGGAAGAAGAACAAGAAAAGGAGCGTCAGCACGAGCTGCGATTGGCAGCGCTCCGTGAGACAAAGATTGAACATTTTGCCCCTGACCCTTATCCCGTAGACCCCTGGGATGAGGAGTACAGCTCGACTGGAGCTTCACCCTGGAATTCCGCACCCCCCAGCGATACCCCGTACGGGACTTACAGCTCGACTGGAGCCTGTATTGGGGAACCCGCACAGCCCAGCGGACCTTGGATAGAGACTTACAGCCCGCCTGGAGTTACATCCGAGGACGCCACATTCCCCGTCGAGAACATGGAGGGCGAATTTCTGAGAAGACTGCAGGAGAGCCTGGATCAGTATTTCGGGTCCATGGTGGAGCCCACGGGGCTTGAGTGGCGGGACGAGGTCCGCCAAGAACTTCAGGATGAGGCGCTGCCCCCTGAAAGAAATTGCGAGTTTTGGGAGCCCGAGATGTTCCCATGGGTCCCTATCGGGATGACAGTAGAGGAGCTGGCCCGGTCGGAAGAGGCACAGCAGGTGCCAAGTGTCCAGGATGGGCCGTGTGAGGGGCCCGAGGGGTCCCGGGAGGAAATGGTCCTCCAAGCCCGCCAGAAGACACGGCGGCCGTGTCCGGGGTCCAGCAGAAGAGCTGGCCACGGGGCAGAGCGCCGCTGGCCTCTGCCCACTCCCCGTCTGCCCTGAGGAGCCGCAGGATTTCTCGTGCTGGCGATCCCGCAGCCATCGTTCCCTGATCCCCTGGATGTCAGTGTTGCATACTACCCCCCAGCAGAAGAGCTGGCAACGGGGCAGAGCGCCGCTGGCCTCTGCCCACTCCCCGTCTGCCCTGAGGAGCCGCAGGATTTCTCCGTGCTGGCGATCCCGCAACCATCGTTCCCTGATCCCCTGGATGTCAGTGTTGCATCCTACCCCCCAGCAGAAGAGCTGGCAACGGGGCAGAGCGCCGCTGGCCTCTGCCCACTGTCCGAATGCCCTGAGGAACAGCCAGGTTCACCCCAGCTGTTCGGCCCGCAGCCGTTGTTCTTCCCCGACCCCCCGCAAGTTGTGCCTACATCCAACT
This sequence comes from Leptobrachium leishanense, assembly GCA_009667805.1. Classification (NCBI taxonomy): domain Eukaryota; kingdom Metazoa; phylum Chordata; class Amphibia; order Anura; family Megophryidae; genus Leptobrachium; species Leptobrachium leishanense. The sequence continues at coordinate 66,168,096 of CM019073.1, read as the reverse complement.
CCCCAGTGGAAGAGCTGGCCACGGGGCGGAGCGCCGCTGGCCTCTGCCCACTCCCCGTCTGCCCTGAGGAGCCGCAGGATTTCTCCGTGCTGGCGACCCCGCAGCCATCGTTCCCTGATCCCCTGGATGTCAGTGTTGCATCCCACCCCCCAGCAGAAGAGCTGGCAACGGGGCAGAGCGCCGCTGGCCTCTGCCCACTGTCCGAATGCCCTGAGGAACAGCCAGGTTCACCCCAGCTGTTCGGCCCGCAGCCGTTGTTCTTCCCCGACCCCCCGCAAGTTGTGTCTGCATCCAACCCCCCAGTGGAAGAGCTGGCCACGGGGCAGAGCGCCGCTGGCCTCTGCCCACTCCACGTCTGCCCTGAGGAGCCGCAGGATTTCTTCGTGCTGGCGACCCCGCAGCCGTTGTTCCCTGTTCCCTGGATGTCAGCGTTGCATCCAACCTCCCAGCGGAAGAGCTGGCAACGGGGCACTGCGCCGCTGGCCTCTGCCCCTTTCCCGACTGTCCTGAGGAGCAACAGGGGTTTTCCGAGCCGGTGACCCCGCAGCTGTTGTCCTCACCCGACCCTCCGAAAGTTGTTTCAGAATCCACCCCCTCAGCAGCAGAGCTGCCACGGGACAGAGCGCCGCTGGCCTCTGCCCACTCGCTGCCGTATGCCTTGAGGAGCAGCCTGATTCACCCCGACGGCTTTGCTGGCCGCCATGGTACGTCCTTGGGATGGAGGAAACCATCCTCCCACCAGGGGACACACACCCAGCTGACGCGCTGGCCGCAGGGCAGAGCCTGCTTCCGCTCTGCCCATTCCCACAGCCCTTTGGCCCAGAGGCCCCGCGCAGCCACGATTTCCCTCTGCGGCTGGCCCAGGTACTCGGGGCGCGTGCAGTTAGCACCCGTTTTCCCCGGGTGCGAGATAGTCCCGGAGGGGGCACAGGGGGTGCTCCTCCCCGGCCACAGGACCCTTTTGCCGGAGGGGGTAACCCCAAACCCGCGTGGCCTCCACCCACTTGGTACGGCCGCAGGGCCAACTGGAGAAGCCTGGTGGCTCGGCCTCTCCCAACTGACTATGGACCTGAGAGCACCGACTTCCCGGTACGACCCGTTGGGGTCCAACCGGGTTCGTCGGACTTCGGGGAGGGGGAGGAATGTGAAGGAATGGCTCAGCACCCTCAGCCAGAGATTGGTTTTCAGGACACTGTTATTTCATGAACATGTGTTTGTGCCGTTGCACCAACGTTCCTGCCTTCTAGCTGACCGAAGAATGACCTGTAAACAAAAGTGTTGTTGTGTAATGAATGCCGTTTCAAATTTGCCGCCTTTTTTTTGCCGCCTTATTTTTGAATCAGACCAGCTGGTCCCAATCGGCAACGCCCCGATGCACTTTTAAGCCAATGATACCTGTGGGGGCGGGCCGGGGGTTTTCCATGTGGAGCTCAGGTTGAAAGTATAAATACAGATGTTGTTCTGAATAAAAGTTGTCTTTGGTTTGAGTTCATGCAGCTGCGTCTCGTGTCTCTGTTTGCCAAGCGTGCCTGACATCCCTCGTGGTTCAGCACCCCGGACGAAATACAACTCTATCGTACGCCGCTGCTGCGCGATCCGAATACTCCTAGCCGACTGAACGTGTCCAGCTAACTACCGGGAGATCCGAGAATTCGTACCTTGCAACGTGTGGGCGCTTCGACCGCCGCACGATCCGACTCCTGCTGTCGAACGAATTAAGCTGTCTAGTGAGGGTGAGATCCGAACAGGTTGGTGCCGTGCCGCGGATGTTTCTTCGACCGCTGGGCGATACGAATACCCAGACGATCGATCGTCAACTAACTCGCTATGGAAGATCCGAATCTTCGCAGAATCAAGCCGTTCCGATCTACGACCGTAAAGGTCTGCGTACAGATCCGTGGCCAGCTGCTCGAGACGCTGAGTGACACTTCTCAGTAGTCGGGCTAGGTACACCTCAAGGTCCCCTTGGCTGCGTGGGTCATCCAGATCACAAAGACATACCCGGCCGCTCGAGACGCCGAGTGCCACAACCTTGGTAGTCGGGCCGGGGGAAGAATCAAAACGAAGGGGGAACACACCTGCAGATTGGAGCACACCCGCAGGCGGATTTTAACATCGGGTTCCGTCACAGTGATAGTGTATAGTGTAGCGTCGCTGAAATAAAGACACCAGGCGCGGCTGTATGCTTTAAAACAGGATCCTCTCTCTCTGAGCTCTGAGAGTTCTCTGACTTTTTAATGAACCAAACGCCACCATTTATGCTGAAGTCAAACAGTCATAATTTGCATACCCATACTAATTACATTAAGTCAGTTATTTACAATAAACATTCTTTGCATTCTTTAGCCTTTCAGCTCACACAACATTTGTATATCCATTGTTCTAACACATCAGATTAAACACACACTATCAGAGATCCCTTGAATTAAACATGCAGCTAGATAATGGGAAAAGCCCTGGTGCATAAATTACACAACAGTAAAGCTTGTTTACTGTATACACAAAAACACACATTTACCTACAGGAATACAAGTATTTTTAAAACCAAAGCTATGCCATTTTACACTAAACTAAATTAAACTAAAACCAAACGATGTAAAATATATTTAAAAACACACGATATAAATGAACATAAAGTCTCTTGGGGTTTGAAGCATGGAGCGTTACATCAGCTCCATGACAGTGCTTATATACAAAATACAGCCATGCACATTCAGACTTCCCGCCCACCCCAACAGTTCTGATTGTTTGGTTCCAAGACCATTGCAAGCTTCTTTCAGGTTCTCTCAGTCTTCACTTGGGTCCACTGGTTGTATGCAGATGAAGTCTTGACCCCACAGTGACCACATACAGTGATTTACATAACCCATTGTAAAGGGAATCAGATAGTGGGTGGCTGAGACAATGTGACTCCCAACCTTTCAGAAAAAGGTAAACAGATAACAGATATCCAAAGAGAAAGCACTTTTGCATAATCCACAAATTACTCAAACCTATTGTACATTCTATACAAAGGAAAGCATTTGACACTAGTGGCAGGTAGTGTCTTTAAGAAAACACATTTAGCTAAAGAAATATAAGTCTATTTAAAACTAAAATGAGCAATTGACAATACATTTAAAACCACACCATATAACTGAACATAAAGTATTTTGGAGTTTGAAGCGTGGAGCGCTACATCTGTGACTGATACATTGTAGCAAGCATGTACTCCATGGTTACTAGCAGGATCGGTGCAGGGGAAAAACATGATTAATTAGAAGTCTAGCAACAGTTTTACATTAAATCTACCAAAGGAAATTAGTTCCTATAAATAAAGGGTAAACAAAATATAACAAAATAAGAATGAAATTAAACTAAATCCTGTGGCGGCAGATCCGTCACAAAGGGATTTAGGGGTTATTATTTCAGAGGATCTAAGGGTAAGTAGTCAATGTAATAGAGCAGCAGGAAATGCTAGCAGAATGCTTGGTTGTGTAGGGAGAGGTATTAGCAGTAGGAAAAGGGAAGTGCTCATGCCACTGTACAGAGCACTGGTGAGACCTCACTTGGAGTACTGCGTGCAGTACTGGAGACCGTATCTCCAGAAGGATATAGACATCTTAGAGAGAGTTCAGAGAAGGGCTTCTAAAATGGTGTACGGCTTGAAGGAGAAAAGTTACAAGGAAAGGCTTAATGATCTTAACATGTACAGCTTGGAAAAAAGACGAGACAGAGGAGATATGATAGAAACATTTAAATACGTAAAGGGAATCCACAAGGTAGGGGAAGGGAGTATATTTAAAAGGAAACAAAGTAGCAAAACAAGAGGACATAGTCTTAGATTAGAGAGGCAAAGGTTTAAAAGTAACATCAGGAAGCATTATTTTACTGAGAGGGTGGTGGATACATGGAATAGTCTTCCAGTAGAGGCCAAAACAGTAATTGAATTTAAGCAGGCATGGGATAGGCATAAGGCTATCCTAAACAAAAGATAAATCCAGGTAAAGTATCCATGTAATTGGGCAGACTAGATGGGCCGAAAGGAAAATGTCGGCAGATAAGAACCTATGTTTCTAATTGTATGGTGTGGGGATGTGGGGGGTCCTTGATATTTAGTATAGTGAGCAAGAAAAATGCTGATTCCATTTTGTATGGAGGAATGGGGCAGTCTGAGTTTAGGTATAGAGGGATTGCATGAGGCGGATTTAATGTGTGGGTGTATTTCAGAGGCTCAATGATGGCATGGTGAAATGGAAGTGGCCTGACCCTGCCTGGGACAATAAAATAGGCCCGGGCATTTTAACGTGAGCTGCCCACTCTTGTCTACTGCTATACAGAAACACAAACACATATATATATATATATTATACACACCTCAATATACCCCTATACTCAAACCCCTATACATATGTCTACACACCCTATTATATACAGTTGTGTGAAAAAGTGTTGGTCCCTTCCTGATTTTTCTTTTGTGCACGTTTTTCAACTTTAATGTTTCAGATCATCAAACAAATTTAAATATTAGCAAAAGATAACACAACATGCAGTTTTTAAATTAAGGTTTTTATTGTTAAGGGAAAACAAAATGCAAACCCACATGGCACTGTGTGAAACCTAATAACTGGTTGGGCCACCTTTAGCAGCAAGAACTACAATCAAGCATTTACGATAACTTGCAATGAGTCTGTTACAGCGCTGTGGATGAATTTTGGTCCACTCATCTTTGCAGAATTGTTGCAATTCACTGGACTGCCGCGTACAATTTGTTAGTACAGTGGTTCCGGTGATTTGTTAGTACAGTGGTTCCGAACTGCGGTCCTCAAGTACTCCCAACAGGCCAGATATTAAGGATTACCTTGGAGAAAAGCAGACTGAATCCAGCAATCAGTGAGCAGTAAATCATATCACCTGTGGTGTGCTTCAGATAACTGGAAAACCTGACCTGTTAGGGGTACTTGAGGACTGCAGTTGGGAACCACTGTGTTAGTAGGTAGTCAGGTGGTAAGTTTTAGTGACGTGCTAAATTTTTTCTCTAGCGATGGCGGTTTAGCTCACACCAGGTGATAGGGCCCATAGTGTATAGCTCCTTAATTGCGGCTATTCATTAGCCATATTATTCTCAGTCAAGCATTCCTAATTTGAGGTACTTCTAATTGTTAAATGTGTGCTACAGTGATACATTCTGTGCCATTACAGAATTGGGAGCAACAATGTAGCTTTACTGGTGGTCAAAATTAATAGTGTTGACATAATGTGCACTCATGTTTCATAGCGGTTACTTTAAACTGTTGCCATCCACTTTAAACACACTTTCATACACTGACTTTATTAAATGTATACTCTAAGGTTGTATGGTAAAAAAGAAGTTGGGGAAGGTGGTTAAATATTAACGTTTGATAACTGCTATTACTATGATGCTATATGAAATGTGTGAATAATTCATTATGGGTGGACTTCAGCCTTTTTCTCTATTTATACTACTGTACAATTATGTCTCATTGCTAGTGCTGCTGTCTTTTATAACCCATTCTATGTTCTATTTTTGCAATGTCTCACTGTACCGAATGCTAGCACCATTCCATCTCCTGATATAGAATGAATGTAAAACCATTGCTGCAATTTTCACTACCTTGATGTGTATATTTCATGCCTGCTTCTTTTCCCAAGTGACCAGTCTCAGATATATACCAGCCACTTGCAACCCCTCCTCCCTCGAACTCCCAACAGCATTCTTGCTGAACCGTGTGTGTTCGAAATAGCTCTGCACTTCTAAATTTGGGCTGACTCTGACTTCCAGTCAAATACAGCACCCGCCAGTTTGCACCCTTTTACCAAAACACAGAAATACCTCTGTTTGCAAGGTCTGAGCACTCTCAGAATAAACTGTGTATATCAGTGACGTGCTGTGAGGTCAGTGGCTGGTGAGGCACTGGCTTGTATCAGAGCCAGATATACACAGGATATTGCCCCAGCTCTCATGGATATGCCCCCAGCACACATGGATACTGCCCCCAGCACACAAGGATAATGCCCCAGCACCTCTCATGGATTTTGCCCCAGCTCCTCTCATGGATTTTGCCCCAGCTCCTCTCATGGATATATTGCCCCAGCAGCTCATGGATATGCCCCAGCAGCTCATGGATATGCACCAGCAGCTCATGGATATGCCCCAGCCTCTCATGGATATTGCCCCAGCTCCTCTCATGAATTTTGCCCCAGCTCCTCTCATGGATATGCCCCAGCTCCTCTCATGGATATGCCCCAGCTCCTCTCATGGATATGCCCCAGATCCTCTCATTGATATGCCCCAGCTCATGGATAATAGATATGCCTGCCCCAGCTCACACATGGATATGCCCCAGCAGCACATGGATATGCCCCAGCAGCACATGGATATGCCCCAGCAGCACATGGATATGCCCCAGCACATGGATTTGGAGGGAGAGAAGGGGGTGTGAATAAGAGAGGGATGAGAAGGAGAATGTAATAGTGAGAGATGAATAGACAGAAAGGGAAAGACACAGAGAGAGATCATGGTAAATAGAATAGAGAGAGTGTGACAGAGAATCCTTTCTATTTACCTGCCTGCCAGGACCTGCTGCTGCTGGAGGGGGTGGGGCCAACACGCTGGTAGACACAGACAGGCCAGCTGTGAAGTCTGTCCCTCGGTTCCCTGAATAATGCAAGCAGCGAAGGGGGAGCCAGCCTACAGCTCCTGAAGGGATTCAGGAGTTGGGCTGTGCAGGGCAGGGATCCAGGCACCCTCTGGCTCCCCTGAATTGTGGCCATGTGTAGGGGTGGGTCGCGCCCTAATGATGTCATTGAGGGGGCTGACCAACTCGCCGAGACCACACATGCGCTCAGCACTTTCTGGAGGGGGTTTGTCACAGTCACACTGCTGTGATCTCCCTGCCCGCCCCCCACGATTGACGAGGACAGTCACATGACTGTCCTGCGTCAATCAAACCATGGGAGCACTGCCTCCCATGGTGGGCTTTTTTTTTAAAAAAAACTTGCTTGAGACAATGGAGTTTCCCATTGGCTCAAGCTTCATTTGCTGTCATTGCCTGGAGGCAATGACGAGCTTGCCTGCCACCAGCCTGAGCTCTGCAATTAGCGTAGCGTTGGGCTGCGTAAATTGCGTAGCCTAGGCTGGCTCAGTGCTGCCGCTGCTGTCTGTGTAGTGTATTACACACACACACACAGCAGCCGGCAAACTGTGAAAGTGAAAGCGCAGGAGAAAAAAAAACCGGACAGAGAAGAAGCAAAGCACAGCGAGGGAGAGAGGAGAGGTGAGTATGAGTATAAATAACAATTTATTTACAGTTTAAATGACACAACATCACATGTCATTAAACACAATGAGCTCATTAATTTACTGGCATGGCAGGGGAGGCTCCGCCTCCCATGCCACCCCTGACTGCTCTTCCCTGGTGTATATGCTAAAGACATAGGGCACCATTACATTCTTGGTGCTATCGTTAGTGAGCGTTAACGTTAGCTCTGGTGGCCCCACCATATTGCAATCCAAACGCTAACGGGATAAAAAATCTGTTAGCGATTGGAATCTTGTGCTTTTCAGCTCGAGGTTACTGTACTTTGCACTCCCTATACTTAGTATATTGTAATACTAGCACTAATTAACACTAATTACTGTCCGGCTGTGGTTACTGAAAAGTTAACCACAACCTGGACCTGGTGCTAACGGATTCCACTGCTGCAGAATCCCTCAGCACCAGCCGAAAGCCTCCCCCAATAAAATCAGATACTCACCACCTATCCCACGGCGAGGACCGCGGCTCCAACCGACTCCTCTGGCCAAGGAGCAGGGAGAGACTGTGGAATAAAGTCCCCCAGTCTCTACCTGCGGATCACTACGCCGACCTGCCGTGTTTCAGGAGGCGAGATCCGGCAGGTCATGTGACCGGCGCCGTCTGACTCAATGGAGTCCAATGGACTCCATCGAGCGGATGCTCGCTGCAGCGCTTAGAGCTGCATCCCGAGGCTTAGCGCTCGATAATGATGCAGGCTGCTTTATTAGCACTTGCATCGTAATATCGCGCTAAAACGGGGACATAACAGTGAAACCTGCGGGTGCAGGTTTTTCTCCTTTGCATCCCCATTTTAGTGTGATCAATGTAATGATGCCCATATTCTTTGATGGCTGGAAAAATAAATTCTTGGCTTTGGAGAATAACCGCTTTCATTAAATATATTCTACTTGTTACCAAACCCCCTTTTAATATAAAGCATATTTTGTTGAAAAAAATATTCTCAAAACAATCATTTCCAACATGATATGTATAGTTAAAAATTAAATAAAGGGTAAAATGGCAACTTTGCATAGAGCTTAATAATTTAACATTTTTGGAATAACAAAGTAATTTAAATTTGCTAATTTTAAATTTTTCATGTACTTGCTTGACATTTACAGAAATTTTGGTGGTCTGAAACATTCTAAATTTACGATAGATACAGTCAGGGCCAGATTAAGATCTCATTCTCTATGGGCCTGGAGCTAAAGATTTTGGTGGCTTTTTTTGGAATTTAGTGAAATTAAAACATATTGTAGGTTATTTAATAGTGCAGATACGGGTATATCTAACCAGGCAGATACTGTGTGAAGAAATTTCCATTCAGATTTCAATCATTTAGGGCTAAATTAAAGAAAAAGTTGTGAATCTGGCGCTCTTCTTAATATGGATTATGTTAGGACACACTTAACACCTTAACGCTGCAGGACGTACATTTACGCCCTGCATTAGGTGGGCTTTGGTGCCGCAGGACGTAATTGTACGTCCTCTGCGTTTTCAGCCCCCCCGGGAGATACTCACTTCCTCCGGCGGCTCCCTCGCTGATCTGAGTCCAACGGAGTCAGATCGACAGGGTTTCCTCCTTCGACGCACTGACGTCATCGCGCCGGGTGCGCGATAATGTCAGTTTCAGGCATCCCCCCCTTTGGATCCCTCTATCTCCCCATCGCCGGGGACCAGGCGGCTGTGACCAGCATCGCTGGAAGGGTCACAGCCTGACCTTTCCAGCGATGTATGGGGGGTTAACCCGTTAGTTGCAAGGTCGCGACGGGCACTAATCTGTGCCCAATCGCGGCCTATTTCCGGTGGGGGCCGCCATCTTGGATGGCAGCCCCCACCTCTGGGTCACCCCCGCTCAACTGACTCATCGCGCCATGCGTGATGATGTCAGTTAACCGGGGAACCCCCTAGCTGCAAAGGGATTTCCTATGGAAATCCCTTAGGGGGGTTTTTTGAACCCCTTTATCTCCTGATCGGTGGCAGCTAGGGGGTCATGTAGGATATTTCTGGAAAGGCCAGAGCATGGCCTTTCCAATGATATCAAACATGACCATGTTATATGTAAAATAAAAGTTTAAAAAAAGTAAAAATAAAAATAATAAAAAAATAAATACGTTTTTTTTTTTTTGTAATGCAGCACTATTGTTCACATTTCAATTATAATACTAATGATTTTTTTTGGGGGGGTTTAGCTAAAATCACGCAATTTGTCCCCAAAAAAAAAATGGGTTCCCCGTTCTAATTTTTTTAACAAATCTACCCCATAGCATATGACCGCAGAGCTTCAGATAATAAAATTAAAAAAAAAAACACTTTACACACTGTGGAAGATTGAAATTTTATTGAAAATTCACATTTATTTACTTTTTTTTACAATTTTTTGTTATAGCATTTTAGCAGAGCATGACATATACATATAATAATGATATATTATTAATCTGCCGAGTCTGCCGGAAAGAACGATATATCATTTGTCTGGGTGGTATAATAATACGTGACTTAAAAACGGTCAAAATGAGCTCAGCAAACTTCTATTTCCGAAACAGCGCCGAAGTTGTAAAATTACTCCCGTCCTTAAGGGGTTAATATAGGTCGGTGCTGTGAACCAGAAGATATATGCTTACAACCTCAAAAGCTTGGACGTTTTTTTGCAATTTTGCACAGACTGCCCTTTTGAAAGGCTAACAACTGATGAAGCCTGTTGGGGAAGCGGGTTTTTGTTAATCTTTACCAATTTTACCGATTAATTACTTGTTTTTACTATTTAACTATATGAAGGTCGGCTAGTTTATTATCAATAAATTTTTACTTTAATATAATTGCTGCTCTGCTGTTCATTTTTACCAAGCTGGGCGGAAAGCCCCCTCCCTCTCCCTGGGAAATCGTGACGATTACACTACAGGACCCTATGCTGAGAGAAGAAAAGGGAAACAACAACTAAAATATAAGTATTCTCACAAGGGCTTGTCAGTGGTCTACTCCTAAGTGGGCTATTTTCAAGTGGAGTTAAAAACAGGAATTCTACCTGTTGAGGAATATTTTTTTTTTTTAAATTCAATAGGTTTTTATTGAGGGGGAATAAACAATACAATGAAACGTAAATACAATAAAGTCTTGTGACGGAACGGGGAGTCACCGTCCGCCTGCGGGTGTGCTCCAATCTGCGTAACCCCCTTTTTATGCTGACGGCCCGACTACCGAGTTGCGACACTCGGCGTCTCAAGCGGCCGTATGGGACCTTGTGATGGTGTGACGGGAACCCCCGTGTGAGCCCAGCCCGACCACCGAGTGACGGCACTCAGCGTCCCGAGCAGCTGGTCACTGACCTGGTTTGGAGGGTTTATTCCGTTTATAGATCGGTTCGGATCTTCCGGCGGTAGACGGGTGAATATTCGACCAGCCAGGAATATTCGGATCGTCCGGCGGCTGGTGCGGACACACACTTCGCGGCACGGATTATTCGGATCTTCCGGCAATAGTACAGGGACGGGCATTCAACTGATCCGGATCGCGAAGCGGTCGATGCGCTCACTTACTGAACCGACTCCTCAGCAGCTGGATGAGGGGTTGTGTAGCCGATCAGAATTCAACCGCGCGGCGGTCGATGCGCCCGCGCCGAGCAGAGTCCTCGAACCTCACCGCGGCTCAGTAGTAAGAACTGTACAGGCGGCCAAGAATATTCATTCGCGCGGCGGGCGTTGCACTCACTCTGCACCCCGACTTGAACCAGCTCTGCGCCCCGAATATCGCGCGGGATCTCGGATGCGTGAGAAATGAATAGGAAATCAGAGACATGAGGCGCTGCTGCATGAACTCAGGAACAACAACTCTTTATTAACACAGACACATGCCTTTGTAACCTCTACCATGAGCTCCACATCTGGGAACCACCCCTGCCCGCCCCACAGGCTCATTGGCCACAACACTTGGGGGAGTTGCCGATGTGGGACAGGAAGAACTGAATCGGCCATTTTACCTTCCTGATTCACCCGATCAGCCACGAGGCGATGGGAAATGGCGGCAACACAACAGACAGATACGTTTCACACATGAACACTGTGTTTATAAAAACTGCTGGTATTTTGACTGTTCTTAAGGTGATAATCGTCTGTGCAAACAGTCTCTGGCTGAGGGTGATGAGCCATTCCCTCACATTCCTCCCCTCCCCAAAGTCCGACGCACCCGGTGGGACTCGCACGGGTCGTACCGGGGTAGTCGGTGTTACACTCTCCACCGGATCCAGAGCTGATTGTCGTGACAGTCCGTCGGCATTACCGTTTTGTGCTCCTGGACGGTACTGAATCGTGAAGTTGAAAGGCTGGAGGGCTAGGCTCCACCGCAACAGCCGGCCATTCTCCCCCGCCACCCTGTTGAGCCACACCAGAGGA